>PKSG01000685.1:23362-54626 GCA_002916505.1 Tolypocladium paradoxum
GATGACGACGACTGCGACTACGACTACGACTACGGTGATGATGACTATGATTTCGACTTTGACTGCGGTTTTGCCTGCTGTGTAGACCTCGGGCAATAATTTTTCTGTGGCTCTTTCCCTTCACTTTTCTTTTGAGCGAGGAGCTGAAGGCCGCCATCGGGGGCGACGTGGCTGTTATCCTATCTAATCCAGGTTGTGACTCTACCTACCTACCTACCTACCCGTCACACGTTGCGCGCAGCTTGGGGAGTGGAAGACGGGGCTTGCCGGATACCTTGCGGTAGAACGAGGGCTGTACACAAGTCGACTCGGGCGGACCGAAGCGTGGCCAGCCAGACACAAGCACGCGGGCGTTGTGCAAGCGCATGAATCTTTGGACCTCGGCCTGCTTGCCAACCTGCCAACCTCCCCCTGGCCCGGGCGTTATTATGCCGTCTGTGTGGGCTCATGTTGACTTTCTGACTGACTGACCTTCCCCTTCCTGTGGCGGGCGCCGTGTGTCGAGCCTGGCGACGTGCAACCGTGATTCCCGCATCGTGCCAAGGCCTTGGATGCGGCCGCTGATTGCATGACTGATACGCATATGCCTTGCCCGAGTAAGTGCCTAGCTGTGCTCAAGATGGGCCGGGTGGGGAAGGTTGGTAGAGAGTGCTTGCTCAGGCGCATTGCTGTGCGGTGAATCCCAACTCAACTCGCGCCCATCCAATGCATCCCCGGCCATCGACGATGAACTGTTGGGGCCCGCAAACGGAGCTTCGGTGAACAGACCAGACCAGCCAGACCGACCAGACCGACCAGACCAGAGCATACAAGACTAGACCATATAAGACCAGAGCATACAAGACTATACAAGATATGTCAAGACAACCCCCGCGTGCTCGTGGGCCCAGCCTCGTCGCGACGGGCGATGCTGGTGGTGTGGTGTCATGCGGTGGTGGGTGGCTTCGCTGGGTGGCCGGCTGGGTGGCCGGCAAGGCCCGCGAACTACGAACGCAAGACGGAACTTTCTTGCTCGTCTCTTCGTGTCGTTGGCGTGGCTGGTATGACGGGCGCATGTGCGGATACAGTACTTCGGACATAGGTGGGTTTACACTTACGGCTGGTGCGGCTTTCCGGCTCAAACGAACACGGTAAGGTAGCTTTATGAACCTAAGCCAACGAACGGCTCGGCCTGGCACTGTACTCGGTGTCTTGTCTAGCAGTGTCCCGCAGTGTCCAAGGTATCCAAGGTGTTGTTGACTGGCGGTGCCAGGTAGCATCCGCACCAAGTGCAAACCTACCTTACATTGTTAGTTCCGTCATGTACCTTGCCTACCTATGATCTAGGGCGCGCTTACAAGCTCGTACCTTGCACCTGCAATGCGCTGTGGGTCACATCTGCGCCTCGGAGCAATACTTGTATATGCGCGTGCAATGAATGGTGTGATGCGGCGTAGTCGGTCGGTACTTGTCGAGGCAACTTCCTAGGTACCCGTGCCTTACCCTTGGCACTCGGCGACTCGGCCTTGCAGCCGTCGTCCCGAAGTGGTGGTGCTTGGGGGTACGATGCTGGAAGAACCTGAGGTAGGTAGGTACCCAGGTAGGTAGGTAATTACCTATGGGTGCGAGCAAGTGAGGTACGTACTTCGTACGGAGCACGTACTTGGGTACATACTCGTAAGGTACGTACGAGTATGTGCTTGGGCTGGTGGGCCGGTGGGCCGTACCCGTGGGCCCGTGCCGCCCGACCGAGTTTTCTCGGGAACTCCCTGGCAACCTTACAGTACCATGACCATGGATGGGGGACGCAGGACAGGGGTATGTGGTGATACCGCCATGCGAAGTACCAGGCCGTGTGAGGTTGCGGGCTCGGGGCCCGGGGGCGCGTTGAGTGCGGCAGCATACTAACAGTGCGTACCTTTCTGCGCACTATGCGCGGGCAGGTCGGTCGGTCGCTGCTATGTCGACGCCCCCCCATACCCCAGCCCCCTCCCTGTTCGCACACCGCTCAAGAGGCTGAAAAGAGGTGGAACCTCCACTCGTCCCCGGCGCCATCCCGGCGCAGATCAAAAGGTTTGGGTCGTGCCAGCCTTGCAACGCAAATGAAAACTGCCAACCAACCAACGCAGGTGGCGCCCAGTTCGGGACGAACGACGGCTGCTTGGTCAAGCATCCGTGATCTGGTTGATCTACCTATGCGTACCCACCAACCTATGTACGGCAAGGCAATGCAGGCTTTAAGATATTTAGGTTGCAAGCCATGAGCAAGGTCGGCACGCGCCATCCTCCACCGGCGTCGAAATACATACATTGCACCTCTTTACCTGCCTCGCGTGTTTGCCCGAGGTGGGCAGGGTAGGTTTGCATTTGCCATTTGGCCATCGCATCACCACTCTAGACCTTACAAGTACGAATATAGCAGCAAACTAGTCTGCTAGCAACATCTCCATTGTCCTTATATCTCGCTCCTCCCCGTCCTCCCCTTGTCCCTGTTCTCTCTCCCCCAGGATCATCCGCAAGCACGCCGAGCCCATGACCTACCCCGAGGCCGCCATGGAAGCCCCAAGCCGGAGAGGCCCGTGGTCCAACGCCGAGGACAACTGCCTGATGCAGTTGGTCCAAGCACACGGCGCTCTCAACTGGGTGCGCATCTCCCATACCCTGCGCACACGCACCCCCAAGCAGTGCCGCGAGCGCTACCACCAGAACCTCAAGCCGACGCTCAACCATGAGCCCATCACCCCCCAGGAGGGCGCGGAGATCGAGAGACTGGTGCAAGAGATTGGCAAGCGCTGGGCCGAGATCGCCCGTCGACTGCACGGCCGGAGCGACAATGCCGTCAAGAACTGGTGGAACGGCAGCCAGAACCGCCGTAAGCGCCTCAACCGCCGGCGCGTCGCCTTGCCGCTGTCGCCCACGACAAGAGGAGAGGAAAGGGGAGGAGAGGGAGGAGGAGGAGGGGCTGGGCGGGGAGCAGCAGGAGCAGGAGCAGGAGCACTGGCGGCTCACCACCACCATCATGCCCACCATCATGCCCACCATCATGCCCATCATCACCCCCATCACCATGCCCATCATCATGCCCATCACCCTCTCTCTCATCTTCACCCTCACCCGCCGCCGCCGGCGCTCTTCGACGATCGCGGCCACGACGACAGTCGCCCCCGCGCTGCGTCCATGACGCTGCCCATGTCCCTGTCCACGTCCGTGGCGAGCCCACGCCTCCCGTTGCCGCGCTCCGCCGAGGGCCATGGCCAGCACCGCCATTTTCCGTGGGCTGAGGCGCCGCTGCCCTCGCCCTGCTCGTCCGAGCTCGCTGAATCCGACGCGGGCTCCAACTACACGACGTCGCCGGCCGGCAGCTCGCGGCCACTGGACCAACGCCACACCCTCCCGCCGCTCCGCGGCTGGCAGTCGTCCAACTCGGGCCGCCCGCGACTGCCCGGCCTCAGCTCACTGTCATCGTCCGCACTACCTCCGGCTGGGTGTCTTGAGCCCAGCCTTCGCCTCCCTTCGCCGCGTCCCCGCGTCCAGTTGCTGACGGCGCCCTGCTCACCCATGCAGGGCCAGGGCCAGGGGCAGCAGCAGCAGCAGCAGCAGCGCAAGCCGGATGCTTCAGCCGGAGACAGGGACTCGCGGATGAAATTGGCAACGTTGCTGGCCTGAGATGTGACGGCAGTCATGGCTTCGAGCAGCCCCACGTCGGGCGGCCGGTTTGTATGACGAGGACGGGCGCGATAGCCAATGCTCAGTCCCCGAGGGCAGTAGGCGAGGACACGCCGCGGCCAGTCACGGTATGACGAGACCCAGCGGCTGCTCTCGCTCCTGGCCGCCGGCTGATGCATTCATGGTGTTGCATGACGAGCTCGGCATCTGTTCGCCTCAATGCAGTCCGGAAAGAGCTCCGGGCTGGGCCCCAGATGTCCATTTGTATTGCTTGGGACGCGCGTATCGCGAAGGTTTGGTGGATAGGTACTGCACGGTGCATTGATTGATTCAGGGGCGCAGGACGGAGGCACCGTGTCAGCCCACTTTGTACGAAGCACTTGGAATATCTTGGAGAGAGCATCCGCATACGCTGCATCTTAATACATGGCCATTGGCTGCTACAGGTACAAGCTTAACAACGTAGACGTGCTGCAAGGCGTACCTAGAGAGGGGGTTCTTCGAGTAGAGCTGTTACGTGACGTCCACGGGTCAGTTCATACATGGAAACATACAAGAACAACAAGCAGCATCAAGCTCGTTTCCTCTGTTGGTTCTCTTGGATGCTTCCAAACCCGGGCTTTTGTTTCTTTTGTTTCCGTCATGTGTGCCAGGTTCAAACTCAAAATACGAGTACGTACCTTGCGTAACCAAGCCTAAGGTACTTTACCTAGGTACCTTACCTTACTCCGTAATACCTACCGGGTGGATGCCTATGGTAGGTACCTAAGGCAGCCAAGTCGAGGTACAGAGTCATGGTCCCATCACGTGCATACATCGTCCAACATCCATCATTCCTCTCTACCACGCCTCTGCCATTTCTTCTACGAGTACGGACGGAGTACGGCCTTCCCTTTACCCGACGAATGGGTCCATGGGCTAACCTTGGCCAGCAGACTGGGGCAGAAGTGCAAGCAAAATGCAGCGCACTGGCAACACGACCGCAGACACCACAGCGCTGGGCGTGCCAGCCACACCCTACCTCCGACGTACCCTGGCGCTGTTGAAATTAGGTTGGCGGCACAGCCGAGGGATGCGGAACAAGATATTTGGAATGATGGATCCTGGGATCGAGAGCCTCGGCGCGGACAGGATCGACAACGGCGATGTGACCGGGTGGCGTGCAACCGTCGCCGCCGAGATTGGCCCCACACCATCCATCTGCGGTACTTCGTACATACATCCCCTCCCATCGACCAGGGTCAGTGTCTCTGCAGCCTGTCTCTGTCGTATCCAGTACCAGTACCGGCCTGATGGGGCAGCTGTCGCGCAGGGCCGGGGTATCTGGGCCGGCACGCCCACCTACTCGGCGTGGAAGAGCGTTGGACCAAGGATGCGGCATCTGTCCCAGTTGAATCTCGATTGGGGCCACTGGTGCAGTCGACGGCATCGAGCCCCTGTCCTTGGCCGTTTGTCTCGTTTCGTCTTTGTCGACCGTTGAGAGTCTGCCTGCAACGGCGGGAGCGACCAGTCTTCCTCGTCAGGTGGCCCATTGGCCAGCCGGCTGGGGTGCCCGACTCATCCAACCATCCACCAACCTGGACGGTTGGTTCGCAGCCGAGGCAAGCGTTGACGGCGAACACCCTACGAGTACATGCGTTGTATGTCCCCGTGCGACAGTGACGACTCGCTGGGGGACACAACGGCTATATGTATACCTTAGGTACCTAGGTATGCGTGTCCACGCTGGGACCGTCCGCCGCATTCATCTGCTGCGTACGTACTCCTACGAGGTACTACCATCCGCGAGCGAGGCCTTCCCACTTGCCTGGAGGCCCGGCGACGGTGCCATCTCTGCACAGGGACGACATCTTCCACCACTACTCGAAATAGGCATTCGGCATTGGCCCTCGTGAGCAGTTGCAACCGCGAGCGATGGGGCAGGGAGGCACAGACAGACTGGCGCGCGCCGTGCTACCGGAGTACTCGTACGAACTCGTCCCATCGGCACCAGAAGAAAGAAGCTGAAATGGAAGAAGCGCCGCTGTTGGCACCCCTCCCCGTGCAGACAAGCCTGCACCATGGTCAGCTCTGTGGAACCTCGCCGTTGGGCCGCCTGGCCTTGGAGCATTCTTGGCCCTTCATCCTCAATCCTGTCCCCAGAGGGCTGACGACCTGGACAACTACACGTCCTCCGTACGAGTAGGGATGATTGTCCCTTGCACGGATGCGGCCGTTTGATGCACAGAGACATGTGGACCCCGCGAACGCTGCAGCACGTGTTGGGGACTGTCGTCTTGAGCCAGCCATCGACCTGAACCTTCTCGACCTGAACCTTCTCGACCAGATGGGGGCCAAGATGTGATGGGCCACCCGGATGACGGGCTTGTATGTATGCACGTCCCAGGATCCGGGCCAACGGCGTGGCCCTGTCGAGCCGTTGTGAGTGACGGCGTCCCCAGACTGGGCCGTTGGCATCGGTGGTGCGGGCGCTGACACCATGACTGATGCGGATGGCCGTGATTGGTGATAGGATGGCTGCATACACCCGCGGAAACGGAGCCGATGACTGGCAACGACATCTATCCGTACTACTAGTACATACTCTATCGTGCGACATCCAACATGCGCGTACACAGACGTTGGATTCTGAACACTCCCTTCGAGGACATGGGCGCGACAGAATCGTCACGCCGTCGCCATAAGAGAGCGCAGGGGGGACTGCACCGCCTTGTTGTACTCGTTCGGCCTGGGCCTGACTTGTCAAAGTTGCGGCCCGTCCGCCAAACCGACCAATTTCGGCGCGCCATAACATGCATCGCGCACCACGGATGCGACGCATCACACCCGCCGTGGCACGTGCCCTGTCTGTCTGCCCGGCGGCATCAACCCTTGTGCAACGCAGCGCGCAGTGGCCACGACGGTCCGAAGCACGTACGTACGAATTGGGCGCCTCCTCCGCAACCTGTCTCGGCCACGGCCACGGCAAGGGGCAGAATCCAGATCTGGGCCCCTGGCTGCATCCGCGGCTCGTTGCACAGCAGCAGCAAATATTGACTCGTTGGACGACGATGCCGTGCCCATCGTCGGCTCCCGGAGAGGATGCGGAACGACCAAGGCTCCCAGGCCATGTTGTACTGGGGCCAGCTGCGGACACGAGTACCGGCTGCTACTCGTAGTAGTCGTGGTGCTGCTGCTGCTCTCCGTGTTGGCTATACTTTACGACTGCCACCTGCGGAGTACTTGTACTCGTGCTTTGCGCCATCGTCGTCGCAGGACTGTGCCTCCTGGGCATGTACGTGGTGTCGCAGCTCACGGCCCGTGGATGCACGCCCTCGCCCCCCTCACCTCCCTGGCCTGTGAACCAAAGGCTGCATGCGCGACGGCGGCGCAAATCCGGGAGGCCGGGAGGGAGAGGAGGCTTCAATATGCATCTGCTCATGCAATACGGACTACAAGTACTCGCAATTACCGGCCTTGGCCGCAACTGCACATACAGCGAGTGGTCGAGGCACAGAGACTACGGAGCACTACGTGCAGGTTGAGCCAGCTTTGTTGGTCTCCGAGGGTCCACGGGAATACCCAGTAGTCAACAAGAGGGAGGAAACAGCACAATCCATGCGATGGCTCTCGGCAAGCTACGGAGTTGGTACGAGTTGTGACGGCGCCAGTGCGCTGCACCAGCCGAGTCCGCATTGGCCGACTTGAGCATGTCGCCGGCGGCGTCATCATCACGACTCGCGACTCGCGACTTACGACTCACGAGCCACCTTAGCGTACAGCTGCCATGTACATGGGCGCAGCCCAGTCTCGCGTACTGCGTCGACGGGACAAAGTACGAGAAAACAAAGGCCCGGACGTGTCCGTCTGCCATTGTCCCGGCTCTCGTCTGGGCCCTCTGGGGCCAACCGAGCCAAGCATGCAATGTCCGAGGTAATTAGGGCAAGCGTGTCCGTACCTTACCCAGCTAGGAGTACCTAGGGTACGGATGCTCGTTCCGGCAGTTCGGGAGCTGGTCGATGGCTCGCTTATCGTCAACCTCGCTGGCGCTCCAGAGTCCAGAGCGAGTGGCGAAGATCAAGCACCATCTAGCTGCCCGTCAAACCCTACCTACGGAAACTCTCTCGACGGCCCCGTGGGCAAAGCTGGCCGGCCGTTCTGGGCACATCCACCTCCACGTGCCCTACCCACCGGGACGAATACGAGTACACCGTAGGTAGGTAGTTATTCGTACGTCGGATATGAAGCATAAGCACGAGCACCGTGCACATTGTACCTACTTTGCGTCGGGGCGCGAAGCATGAAGTACAAGTACCTTGTGTAGTCGCTGATGGGCGATATCGTGGCTGGCCAAAGCCGCCTCCCTCCCCCAAGGTACCTAGGTAGGTAAGATACCTAAGGACTAGGTACTGACTCCGTACACTCGAGTACCTTGCAAGTTACGTACGAGTACGTCGATAATACTACCAGGCAAGCCCAGCAGGGGCTACGGGGCAGAAGTTCGAGGCGCAACCCCAAAAGTCAAAACCTCGACACGACGGCCCTCCGCCGCCACGTCTGCTGCTGCTGGAGGCCTGTCGTCTGAGCAACTGCCGTGGCGGAACTCGAGCCAAAGACGTGGGCGGCGGCGACGGCGACGACAATGACGAAACTTGCTCACGAGGCTTCCTGACCTTGGAATGACGACGTCTTGGAGGCCGTTGCGCGACGTCTTGTGGATAAGCGCCTCGAGACGCTTGATCTCGGCTCTGCCCTTGTTGCCAGGGAACCTACAGTCGAACCACAAGCTCACAGAGCCCGACTGCCACAGCACCACGCAGCACAGCACAGCACAGTACAGCACGGAGAGACAGACAAAGAGACAGACAGAGATACAGAGAGATGGAGAGAGAGACGCGCGGTAGCCAGAGCCTGTTTCGGATGCGCGGAGAGCCAATAGGTAGTGGGGACTCTGGAGAGGAGGCTCTTGTCGACGTGGTGAAGCAGTCATGCTGCAAGCGCGGCGACGCGCAGAGTCCCAAGGCAAGAAAAGGCCTTTACCCATGTCGGGCCGGTAAGGCAAGATATTGGCAGCAGACAGGGCGCGTGAGGCGAGCTGCTGACGATGGTTGCCGCGCGAGAACCCGGCGGCGGCAGAGAGGGCTACATGAACTGAGAGAGGTGAGTAAGTCTGAGCGAGGATGCCCACCGTTGTTCTGGTAACCCACGGGGTAATGGATGAGCTGTGCCGCCGACAGTACGGGCCGCGCGGCCTCATAATCTCGACAGCGCCGAGCCCAAACGTGCCGCAGCCTTGAATTGGGCAGCGAATGTTCGGTGATCCACGTCGGTCGCGTTGACGGCCGTGTTCCACACCATCCACGGTCGCTCTTGTCCCTCAGCTGCTCGACGCACCGTCGCCGTGTCTCGGCAGGCAGGCAGGCAAGGAGGAAAAGCGCAGAGGACGTATATTTCTCACCGTCTCGTGCGGTTCCCTTCCCGTGCTCCCTGTCCCGATATACTGCTCGCCGCGAGCAGGGCAGGGCCAGTCCGGTCAGGACAGTGCTGCTGCAGACGACAGGGCTACGATACAATGTTGCATGCGCCTCCACAACCACCGCTCCGCTCGTCGGCCCGTCTAGCTCTGCCCCAGCACCTTCTTCGTATCCTCCTCCTTGCCCAGCAGCCCCAAGTTCCGTATTTGCCTGGCGCTGGGGGCGTCGTCTCGGGGAGTGGCCGTCTCGGCTCGCGCATACGCCGCCTGCATGGCCAATGCTCTCGCGTGCTGCATGGTGCGGTCTTGTTAGCTGCCTGTCGTTGGCGGACCCGGGTTAGCTCGTCGAGCGAGGGCAGACAGAGACGGACCTCCTTCTTGTGGTGCAGGCACTCGTAGTAGTCCTCGAGCACGGGGGCGCACTTCTTCTTGCCCGAGTCGTCCTCGGCCGATGTGTTGACGACGTAGCAGGCCATGACCTCCTGCCAGAAGGGAAAGCAGCGGCCGACGCCTGTGGCGGCAGATGAAGCATTCGCGCGGTCAGCAGAGCACAAGTTGCGACGAGGTTCAGTTGGGGCCGTGGCCTACCGCCGTGCATTCCGTATCCCGACGCCATGGTGAGCCGATGCGTTGCGAGTCGAGTCGAGTCAAGTCGAGAGGAGGCCTCGAAAGCGAGCTGCTGCTGCTGTTGTGTTGGCGGTGCTGGATGCGTGAGCTGCAGGCACTGGAGTGTCGTCGCGAGGAGTCAATTCGACATGTTTGCCGACTGCATCCGGGTAGTTTGGCACTGACTGCTCCTCCTAGCAGAAGGAACATGCCTCTTCACGCAAAGACAGCACAGAGTGAGGTACCTCCTGATGAGCCAATTGAACGCAGCATAAAGCAACGCCGCGATTGGCGCAACCTCCTCACTATCCCCTACCCTCTCTTACGCGCATACGAGGTACGAGTACTCGTACCCACAGACCGCAAGGCACGAACACCAAGTCGGCCAGGGTACCTACGTGGTACCGAGACACCTTGCCAAGGTAGCCTGTGCTGCTGCCCGGCAATGCAAGGTACAGCAACTTCACAAACTAGCAAGCTACCTTGTACATTAGGTACCTACCGACCTACCTTGCCTCATGACAACCAACACCTCCGCGACATCCTGCAGAGCTCTTCTATTGCCCCCCCCCACGCGTCGGGCGTGTCGCCGCAGCAATGGGCAGCTCCTTGTCGCCTGCAAAGGTGTTGCTGCTCGCCGTCCATCTCGCTGCCCATGCCGACGTCGAAGGCCTTAGCCAGCTCTCAAGCCAGCACCCAGCCGTGCTTCGCAGAGATGTCCTACTGCGGGTCCTCCTCACACATCTCCCCGAGACGACAAAGCCGGCCACCTACGTCGACTTCTTGCAAGAAATCGCCGCCGGCCAGCCTGCCCAGCGGCCTCAGGTCGAGCTCGACGTCTCTCCCGTCATCGCGCTGTCTGAGCAGCAGGCGGCCAGAAGGGCCAAGAAGCTCCATCTGCTCCCGCTGCAATGCCCCGATGCTCCCGCGCAAGCCCACAGCGATGCCCTCAGCCTCTTCCTCTTCCAGCGGGCCTGCAGGATGGACATGGAGACGGGAATGCTCTCGCAGCTGCCTGAGCTGCTCGTCCCCTTCCTCAGCCACGCTCCAGCTCTGCGCAGCTGGGTTGTCGCCACAGTCCTGCCGTTCGTGAGGAGGAACTCGGAGTATTACGCCGAGACCTCGCCTGCGTACTCGCTCGTCGAGTTCCAGAGGCTGCCCGGCCCAGACGCCATCCACCATCTCCTCGCCCGCACCGGCCACGGCCAGACCGACCAGGGCCACATTGGCCGGGACCTGAGGGGATTGGTAGGGCCGTGGCTCTACGACGAGGCTCGCTGGGTGGAAGTGGCCGGTCGGGATGAAGCCTCCGGCGGCGATGACCATGCTTCACCCGCGGCTGTTTGTCCTGGTTGGGAGCAGGTCGCACAGTGGCTCACCTCCCAGGCCACAAGGTCATGGAAGCTAGCCGTGGATGTAATCGAGCAGTGGAACGGGCCCGGTGACGTTTACTTTGGCCACGAGGTCAACTTGACCCTTTCAGAACCCCGACAGCGCTACCTGGACCGGAGCTACGCCAGAGCGGCGCTCGCCTCGGCATACACGGTCCAGGAAGCCACGGTAGACTCTCTCGGTGGCCTATATCGGATGTCGACTAAGATCAGGTCACTACTGGGTCATGGCCAGGGAGACCTGCCGCTGCAAGATGCACTCTCCGCCCTGCCCGACATGTCCATCGCCGATGCCCCGACCGTCGGCAGCGCAAAGACGGCGACGTATATGAGAAACGACTTGCTGCGGCCGCAGAACCCGTTAACTTCGCCAAGTGCCGCTGCCACCGGCTTGCTGATGGCACTGGTTCTGAGCGCTTTTATTTCCACCCGCCTCGGTGTACCGTGTACGGTGAAGAGAGCCGGGGACCTCGTCTTCCTCCGAGACAAGAGGGAGCAGAGGGGCGAAGTCGGGAGGCTGCTCCGCGCAGCGTCAAACAATGCACCGAGAGATGATGACGACTACTGGGTTCGAGCAAGACGCGAGGTCCACTGGCTTCGCTGCTGGTGTCAAGAAGGCCCTTCGCCAACTAGTGGCGCTGCCGCTGCCGGAGGCGTCATTGCGACGGTCCCCAAGCAGCATATCGAGAGCGAGATTCTCAAGGCACTGCTTTCTAAATCACGTACGTGTCTCAACCTGTCGTTTGCGCACATATGCCTAACCAATGCCTCGCAGGCTACTCGCTTGCCAGGAGTCTGTATGAAGACGGGACGGAGAAGCCTCTCCCTGCGGCGGTCATTCAGGACGCTGTGTACCAGTCCGCTCTCAACGCTTTCGACAACGCTTCCAACCCCAATCGGACACGGGGCGGCTTAAAGAAATGCGATGAAATGTACCACTCTCCCCTCCCCCTTTGCGCGACAATGCAGCTGATGGGCCGATAGCATCGACTCGTTTCCAGTAACCGTGGGCAAGTCGCTTCCAGGTACCAAGCGCATACAAGCCTTGTTAAAAGCGACACATGCCTTGAGCGACTATCGACTCGTTCTCAAGCAGGGGGAACCGTTTAGTCCCGTCGTTCTGCGAGTTCACTCGGATCCCATTTCGATCATCGAGAGGGTCCTGGAGCAGAACCCTAAAGCATACACCCGCCTTCAAGAATTCTTGGAGATGGGCATCAACATGGTCCGCGCCGGCTTGCCGTTCCGCAGCAGATCGGACCAGCCATGGGCATCATCGGCAGGCAGCGACCAAGACGTGGAAAGGTTCGTTGCGGAAAAGCGCATCATAGCCATGGGCGTCGAGGCGGCGCTAAGGGAGGATGACTTTGAGACGGCGTATTCGTACGTTGTCAGCCGCCTCGGTGCGTCTGCGTCGAGCCCCGGTGAGGCCAAGGACCCCCACGACGAGTGGTCGTGGCAGGCCGCCCTAAGGGCAGGGCAATACATCCGCACGGAGCGGTCCCAGCAGCCGACGCACCTGGGGACGGCCAGTGGGAACCTCGAGATTCGGCACCTGGAACAGCGGATTGAGTGCTTGGCGACAGCCCTGCGGGTCGCGCCAACCTGCCAGCTGCTGGAGATCCTCAAGAGCTTCCGGCGCTGCGAGGAGCAGCTCGACTCGGCCATCAAGGAAGAGGCGGCCAACGAGGTTGCCTGGGGCGCGGCGGGCGACTTGGCTGACCTGCCCGGCGCATTCGATGCTCCGGATGCAGACAAGACGTACCCGCTTCGCAACATGACGGCCAGCGCCGCTGCTCGGCAGACGGACGAGGCGCCCATGTCCCTCTTCGACCTTTCCCGGGCCACGGCCAGGGTGGCGCAGAGGAACTTCACGGCTCTGCCGAGCCTGCAAGGCGTCGCCGCCGGCATGGTGCCCGCCAACGCAGAGCCGGACGAGTCGGCGCATCAGCGCGTCAGGAAGAGGGATCAGCTGCGCGAGGCAGCCACGGGGACCTTGGTTTCTGGCGTCGGGTGGTTGATTGGGGCCAATGTAAACCAGGGCTGAGCGGAGACGAGGCCGTCGGCTTCGCTCCCATGTTGTCCTTTGCGGCGCCTATACCCTTTGCTGTGCGCTTTTGCTTTTCGTTGTTTGCCATGTTCACCAGTTGGCGGTCTGATCAATCGTCCATGGAGAAGCACCCTGGATACTCGTCGAGAGCCTGTGTACGGCCAAGTAAATGTTTCTATTAGAGCAGGGAGCGCTATGGAAAGCAGGTTCTTTGGTCACCGGGGCGGGGGCAGTTGGAGGGACACCAACGTAGGCCCGGCCGTATGGCACAGGCGTGCGATATAGACAATGGTGGGACGCCGCCCAGCCGCCACCCTCCTACGACGCCCCATGACACTCGGCTTGGCGTGACGCATGGCGCACCTCGATTCCTGTGGGATACAAGACTCTGCCAGTTCCCTCAAGGAAGCATCAGCGCAACTGTCTCACCACCTAAGTAGCAGAAGCGTCCTCGCTGGCGTCGCCGTTGACAAGTCTGACATGGCTCAGCCAGCCATGAAGGCGAAACTTGGAACATGTTTGGTTCAGAGCTGCTGGCGAAGTTGTTCCCGGTGCCAGGGGGCAAGGGGTTGCTAGTACCCTGCGTGGTACGCCTCCGCGAGTCGACAGGACCTACCGACCCTATGGTTGGCAAGCAGTTCTTTTGAGCTGTCCAAGGATGCTTGCGGACACCGAAGGGATAGAGGGTTAGGGGGACATTTTGAGAAAATCCAGGCAGCCTCCTATTCTAAACATGAGGTTAGTTATCGTGCCAAGCAGCAAGCACCGAGGGCCATGTCGGAAACGACAAGCCTGTCGCAGCGCGGAATCAATATCTCAACCTCCCTCAGCCAGATAGATAGCCGCCTCCCTCGAGCAGCAGTCCATCGTTTTCCTAGTAGCAAGATTAGCAAGCAAGTTTTAAGCCTTGACACTCGCGTCGCTTGCCGCTCGCACGGCCCGACATTTACCTGGCTTCGAGAGCCAGTCAAGCCATGCGCTCGCTACCTACCAACGGCTACCAGCCGATGTCATGCCATCCCTCGCTTGCAGGCAGCCCTCGGCTGAGCAGCCACTTGACGAAAATGCAACGTTATTTGTGATGGCGAAAAAGACGATTACGGCGACAAGATTGTTGATTCGTCGTGGACGGCGGCATGCTCACGGTCAAGATCGAGTTACCAGGTGTCAGTCAGAGCGAGCGAGGCGGTCCCCATCGTACGAGCATCATCTGAAAGCCGACAGTCGCC
Organism: Tolypocladium paradoxum; assembly: GCA_002916505.1. Lineage (NCBI taxonomy): Eukaryota > Fungi > Ascomycota > Sordariomycetes > Hypocreales > Ophiocordycipitaceae > Tolypocladium > Tolypocladium paradoxum. The sequence continues at coordinate 37,736 of PKSG01000685.1, forward strand.
GTCGATGCAGATGCGCAATGCCAAATTTGGGATAGTTTTGATAATGATACATGAAGCTGAGAGTAGCAGCTCGGGCGCAGTCGATGTTGTGTTTATTGACCCAGACGTTACACTGGTCAACAAGAGCCGAGGCCTGCGTCTGTTGGGGTGTTGAGCTGCCATTGCTATCAACGTGTCGTCGTGCAACGTGACGAGTGATGAAGTGATTGATTCTGCAAGATCCGGAAAGCTGCCATACGTGGTCCATCCGTAGCCCTGTCGCCGCAAGATCGACCAGCAAGAAAAATCTTCCGTGGCGCAGACCGAGTTCTCGATGATCGTTTTCCCTTTATCCCTAACTGTCGCACATCGCATGAAACTCCAGAGTGAGCCGATCCTATCGAGTGGTGGGGGCGGCGCGACATCGGTCCATGGAAATCGAACGCAGAAAAGCAGCGACAAGAAAACAAAGTAAAACGTAGCAACACAAAAGACGCAGAAGTGAAATGTGAAAGAGTGGTATGTCATCGGTGAGTTTACCGGATCGCAGGGTCAGGGCCTATGAGGATTAGCGGGTACATGCGCGCGCCACACTCAGTAGTAATGCGAACCTCCGTACGGCTCGCGCGCCTCAGATCGAGGTGCAGCGTCGCCGTAGCCAGAAGCCCCACTGGCAGGCTCTCGGGCGCGAGCAGGATCACGCTCCCCCTGTCGGTCGTATCGCTCACGGTCGTACCCGCCAGCGGCGGTTCGCGGGCCATAGCGTTCACGGTCTTCGCGGCCAGCATATCGCTCTCGTCCGCCGTAGTAGTCGTCCCGATCGCGGCGCTCGTATCCCCGTTCGTAATCGCGGCCATAGCCTCGATCGTCATAGCGGCGTTCGTCGCGGTAACCGCCGCGTTCGTTGCCCGTGCGGTCGTCGTACCGGCGGTCGTAGTTTCGCTCATAACCGCGCTGGCGATAGTCGTCACGGCCAGCACCGCCGGCGCCTCCGCCGTAACCTCCGCGCCGGCGATCATCGAAGCGGCCCGGACGGGGGTCTTTGGCAGTGTCAACCAGGTATAGGAGGATAAGGGCCGGCGCCCCCCGGGGGGGGCGGCGATTACTAACCTCGCTTTGGTGGCCCAAAGTACTTGCCGGGGGTGGGAGTGCGCGGTCGAGCACGACGCGCCTTTTCAATGCTCAGGGTGCGACCCTCGATCTGCTCGCCCTGGAGGCCCTCCTTGGCAGCTTCGGCCTGTTCGGAAGTGACCATCTTGACGAAGCCGAAACCGCGGGACTCCTTGGTGTGTGGGTCACGCATGATCTGGCACTTCTCAACGTCGCCATACTTCTCAAACATCTTAGAAACCTCAGCCTCGGACAGGCGAGGATGAATGCCAGTGACAAAGAGATTGGAGCCTGGGTTGATGGCCCCGTCATCGTCGTTCCTGGGGCCCGAGGAGTCCTTGTGGCCACTGAGGGGGGAAAATTAGACCGGTTAGTGAAGGTGAAGTCAAGGCAGCACTTATGGCTGGCGGGCCGGGCGGCAACTTACCCATCAGCATTGCCGTTAGGGGAGGCGGATCGGCGGCGGCCGCCGTCATTGTCGTCGCGGATGGGGCGCGGAGAAGCGCTTCGATTGTCGCGCTCATATCGCGGCGCCTCATCTGATGCCATGGCGTTAGGATATGTCGGTACCGCGAAGACGAAGTGCGACGCGGCAGCACGCAGGCGAATGCGGCCCAGTTCTGTGCCCGTGGACGCGATTCGGGAGGGGGGTGCCTGTGAAGCAGCGGAGAGCAACGTACCGTCGTACCGATCGCCACCTGCGGCTTCATAGTCCATCGCGGTGGTTGCCATGGTAAGGGAGGCGAGAGACGCGAGTCGGCGAGGGGAGATGCAGGTATCGGGCAGGGGGGCAGGGTAACAAGAGGCGATTGGGGAGGCGATTGGGGAGGTGAGAGGCAGCCTTGGAGGGCTCGGTGGAGGGAGAGGTAGGTGTGCGTGGGCGCGCGTGTGTTTTCGTGCGGAGGAGGTGGAGGAGGAGGATGAGGCGAGCAGCGAGGGAGGGAAAGAAAAACGGCTTCATGGGCCTCGCCGGGGTAATAATAGAGGGCCTGAGGCTGCAGGCCGGGGGAGCAGCCGAAGATTAGGCGGCACGTGGGGCCTGTCGTTGCCGCACTAACGTTGTTGCCGCCGCGCCACAGCAACCAGGACAGCGTCAACCAACTTGCAAGGTGCCTTGAGGTCGTCGAGCTCATGGAGTCTGTCTGCCTTGGCTCCTCCTACCTGGCTTGCCTGGGTCGCATGCCGTGCCGAGCTGGTCGCATTCACGCCTAGTCATCTGACCTACTCCGTACCCGGGACCCGACGACAAAACCTCATATGACACATGTGCAGGCCCTCGCGACTCGCTTCGAGCGAGGCTCGCAAGTCGCAAGTCACAGGTTCACAAGTCGGGGCTCTCCTCCACGACCTCGACCGAGCCCCCCGCCGCTGCCTCCGCCGCCAGTGCACCGGCCGCGTCAACGTTGACGCTGGCCTCTTTGTCTAGGAACTCGAGCCCTTCCCTTGCCCTCCCCTCGCACGCCCGCTCCAGCGCAAGTCTCGCAAAATGCCCCCCCACCACCGGCCGGGCCATAAATCTCGTCGGCGAGAAATCGCCCTCGCCCTCGGTGTCGTACAAGTCGGTCAGGGGTCGATCTGGTTCAGATGCGGGTTACACGCTGCTCGGAAACCCAAGGCAAGCAGGGTTGGGGCGGTGTTGGAAGAAGACTTACCAGTCACCGTCTCATTCACCCACTGGGCGATGCTCTCGACCATTGCCGCTCGAGTCTTCCTGCTCGCCACCGCTGCGGCGAAGAACTCCCAGTCGCTCTTCGTGTACAGGTGCCGGCTGTCGAGGGGCAACCCGTACCGCTGCAGCACCGCTCGGTACCAGTTGCTCTGCATACTGTATACCCGGCCAGGGATGAAAGGATCCTTTGCGCTCGAGCCCAGTGGCTTCTGCCGTCCACCAGGCCGCGGGATCGAGCTCTTGGGCGCGTGGAAGCAGAGAAGGGAGTCTGCAAACAGGTTGTAGAGTGTGGTCCACGACCCATACCAGGTATACGCCAACTTGGCATGTGTCCCGTCTCGTGATATGCCGTAGTCTAGCCACTTTTCGATGTACTGCCGGGAAATGTCACTGTACTGCTGCGCATCTCTGCGCTCGTCCACCAGTGCCGAGATCTCCACCATTGCCCTGATGCCAATGATGCCCTTGAGCGCCAAGTTAGTCTGGTTTGCCAGCCACCCCGCAAAGTCGTCGGTGCTCAGCTGATTGCGCGGGATGAGCGACTCGCGAACCAGGTAGCCCGTCCATTGCTTCCACAGCTTATACGACCTCGATGCCCAGGCTCTGGCCGACTCCTCGCCAGTGGCGCCGTCGACGCGGAACGGCCGGTCTAGGCCGAACTCATCCACCTCGAGAGGCGGCAGGCCGCTGCCTCTTGCCCCCGGTGCCGGTCCTGGCGCTGGTCCTGCTCTTGGACCTGGCCTCCAAGGAACAAACTGGCCATGGCGTTGCGAATGTGCCCACGCAGGGTGCTCTGGCTCGTGTCTCATCGAGTTTACGAGTGCGAGGCCCATGATGAGCATGTTCCCGCACTCCTCCACAGGCATATACTCGTCATTTCCATCTGCATGCCCAGTCGCATTTGGGAAGTGTGCCCCAATGTCATGCATGCTATAGTCGTTGGGGTACTGGCCACTTAGCTGATGCTCCAGGAGCGGTTCCAGCACATAGGCCAGCCACCGAGGATTGGTGTAGAGGAAGAAAGGGAAAGTGGGGAATATGACATCAACAGTCTGAAAGTTACCGTTGGACGATATCTCCTTGAGGAAGACAATTGGGTTGTCTGGGGTCCCTGAGAACTGGGTTGCCCCAAGGACCTGCCGGGCAGAGAGCGAGACAATGTCCCGGTAGTTGTGAGAGCCGGATTCCGTCGCATCCGCTGCCAGCTGCTGCGAATAGTTATTCGCCAGCCTGGACGCTGCTTCAAAGTCGGCGTAGTGATAGGCGAGCATGTCTTCTGGCTGGGGAAAGTAGGATGCCCATAGAGGGCGCATGTATGTCAGCCCCCGGGCCGCAGCAAATTGGGCAACAGGATCCTGGACCAAGGCAAGTGTAAACACCATGCTTCCTTTCTCCGAGCCCCCATCTGTCTCGTTGCCGGCCCCTTCAGAGAGCTTGAAGGACGTGGAGAAGGCAAAAACGGGTTCGGAATCCTTGACGGGCCTGAACCGGTTGTCGACCTCACCCGTCAAGCGGCCTTGCTGTGCAAACTGGAGACGAACGGCGGCCGAGGTCCCGGACTGATGCTGGGCACTGGACGGCGCGGTAAACTGAAATTGCCCCCATTCAGCCCTGTCCGACGACTCCGTGAAGTGCAGCTCCGTCCTGCGAGCTACACTCCATGACTTGATGGATAGCTCCCGATTGCCCAATTCGGAAGCTGGGTCTTGCAGCTGCCACCCAATCATGCTGTCCCCATTTCCGCTGACCCACTCTCCATTTACATCCGTGTAGATGTTGACGTCTACTGAGCCCTCGACGTATATGACCATATAAGCCGCCGGGAAGGACTGACGTAGCGTGGACGTTGGTGTTATTGGCGACAGGAAGGACAAAGTCACCCTCACTGGGCCGTTTGACGAATCGCTGGCATCCAGTCTGTAAGTGAGGTTGGTCGCCGAGGCATCAAACGATGCCCCATCGTAGGTCGGCAGTGACACAGTAAAACTGGACGTAGGGTAGTCAGCTTGACGGGCTACTGCTAGCAAAGGGGCGACGGGAACAACCTAGCCCTCTGCGGAAGCGAGTCGTGAGGTCGGCCGAGCAGGGGGTATATAGTTTTGGTCTGGGGTATGGAAGCCATGACCGAGAAACCAAGCTGCGGCGGGAGAATCAAATCAGCATCACTGCATTGTCTGAAGCCTGGGGGAACGCCGCGTCACACCTCTTGCCCTGTCCAGAACATGGGCCAGTGCTCCCATGGCGGATCCCGAGCATTTGCCAGCCATGTGCTCAGATAGGGGTTTCGAACAATGAGCGGGAGGACTGATGGGCTGAGAATAGAAGCACCTGCGGCGGCGGCGGCGAGCAGAACGGTGAGCAAGAGCATCATTGGCGATGAGACGAAGGGGAGGCAGGCTGTGAGCAGTCTGCCAAGGACAAAAGAAGCCATACGGCACCGAAGAGCGATAGGAATTTCCCGTATTCAACCGCCAGAGACGACGAAGCAAGGCCGACAGGAGGAGCGGTTGGACTCGATACCGAGCAGAGAGCCGAGGACGAGGATGTTGTCAAGCCGTCAGGAACTGGGCAGGGTATTGTAGGTCATGTCATGGAAGGAGACGGCCACGAAGAGGGGTCCTTGGATGCGAGTGCTCGCCTGGCGCGTGAGCCTCGTCTCGGACAAGGCGGCGTGCTGCAGGATCTGCAGAACCAAGCAAGACACGAGGATATACTTGTACGTGGTCTACCGATGTAGATGCGTGGTTTCAAGTTGACGCAGCCGACGAGGGCAATGTGGAGTTCGGCGCGGAGATGTGGGGCCCAGGACGGAGCTGCGGGGGACCACGTGGGGCAGCCACCCTACCTACCTTACGGAGTACACGGGTACTTGGTTCGTGGGTACGTAAGGTCCTTCGTAGGTGACTTTCTTGCATAAGGTACGGTACAGATGTCATCTCCTCAGCTTCATCCGAATTGGATTGACAGGAAGACAGGGATATCTAGATTTTCTGGAGGTGGCGTCGACAGCTCGCACGCATGCTGCGGCGACTACGTCTGCCCGACCGCCGGCATGTCCTAGAGCTGGCAATATCTTAGGGTGCCATGCTGCGAGGACAGCACGTGCCCATGTGCGCGCGCGGCGAGACATGCAAGTCGAGTGCTAGCCCGGGAGTCCATGCTCCTACCAGACATCCTCCGGATCGACCTCGTGCTTCTCGCCGTTGTCCCTGATGTGCTGGTGGTGCTTGTCTCTCCTCATCGCCTTGCGCATGTCGAAGGCATCCTCACTGCCCTGGTTGGGGTCTGTCGCGTGATCTCCATAATAGTCCTTGACGACGCGGAAGACGCTGTACCCGAGGGTCTTGTAGAAGGCGATGGCTCTATGGTTGCTCCTGCGGACAAAGAGGTCCACAAACCAGGCATCGTTGGCGTCGGCGGCGGCTTCCAGCTGGTCGGTCAAGATCTTGCCGATGCCTAGCCGGCGAGCCTCGGGGGCCACCGTAAGCGCCGTGATATGGGCATGCCAAGGGAGGTAGTGCTCGGAGTACTTGTACGCATCTGGTGACGACTCAACCTTGCCCATAACTGCCGCATACAGTCAGCTCCATGGTCGCAGCGGCCGGCTGAGCAGAACATGACGCACTATACCCGACAATATTCCCATCCATGTCTTCGCAGACCTGGAAGAGCGACGGCCACTTGGCATAGTACTGGAGATAGAAGCCGAGCTCGTATGTTTCCGTCAGCGGATCGAGGTTGCACTTGGAAAACTTGTTGACGTCGTCGGGCCGAAACCGCCGGAACGAGGCCATGATTGCTGGGCGAGGAGCTGCGGTGGCTGGCTGGCTGGCTGGCTGGACAGGTTGGGCGCCGCGAGGCAGCGGCGGCTGTATTCGAAGAGGAACAAGCAGGGGTGGAAAGTTCCAGGTTGGTGGAGGTTGTCGCAGCGGGGAATGCTGAGAGCTGCGGGTCCACCCGAGGTACGACTCGGTGCAGACGGTGCCGGTGCAGTACGAAGTACCTAATATGGCACGGCAGAGGGAGGCACAGAGTGCCGTTCCTTTGTTGGTCAACTGTCAACACTTGTGACTTTGGGCTGTTGATGACTGGGACCCTCCGAGGAAATGCATCAAAGCCCTTGGCCGGCACTTGTGCCCCACTCCCTACCCTGCAATGAAAGCGCTGCACAAGCAAACCGCGTGGGACGTGAAGGGCCTCGACCCGACTGCCTGCGCACCGCCACCTCACCCATCCCATGTTGACTCCCACCTCTCCAACCCAACCTCAACCTCGCGTCGCCTCACCCATTCGCAGCTCTTGACACGCACCCGGCTGGCAGCAACACTCTCTTGAGTTTGCACCTCTGCCAGAGCGGCGGTCTTACCGGAGACGGACGACGGCCAAGTCGACTGCGACGGGAGCGCAAGGCAAGCCCAACGCCGTGACGACGTCATTTCGCTGCCGCGCTGTTGGAAAACCATAGACGGCTCACGCTTTGGGCAGGAAACCCACGATGCCTCCCTCGCCGCGCACCCCGCGACATTCGCGGAACTCGTCGGCCGTCGACAGCTACCAAGGGTCTCCGCAGACGCGACGGCAGTCCAGGTCGTCGGTGCACGACCCTGCAACACCGTTTGCCAACGGCCTGAGCCACCAAGACTCGCTGGATCTCAATATCCTCGCCAGTGGAGGTGCTTGCCCGGGTAACGGGATGGGCAACTTGGCGGATGAACTCGCCGATGCGTTTTCCGACTCTGGGGACGAAGACGGGGACGAAGACGAGGACGAATATCAGAACAGGGAGGCCGACCTCGAGGGCCCACAGGCGGTGCATGGTCAGACCAGAGACGGCGGAGCCGACATCAACGCCGGCCCCATCAACGATGGCAGCCGAGGGAAAGATGGCGGCCTCAGCATACCCTCGCCACATAAACGGAGCCACCAGAGGAAATGGAGCGAGTACGACGGCAGCGAATACGGCTCGGAATCAGACCTCGACTCCGCTGGGATGCCGCCCACCCTCGTGGCCAAAATTGACGCCATCGAGTCCTTGGCCAGGCGTGGGACGGAGAGCTACGGGGGACCAGCAGATGACGTATTCAGGAGAGTCACGGACGGGCTGCGGGATCTCGGGTCGCAGTCGATGGTCGAAGGAGGCGCCTCGAGGTGAGAAGCGCCTGCCCCGTTGTGCACTTGCTTGACATAGGTAGGATTCGTACTGACCAGGCCGTAGGCTGATAACGGCACACTCGGCGCTCACCACGCACCTCGCACACCAGACGCGCCAGCTTCACAGCTTGACATTTCCCTTGCTGTCGCCTCTGGTTGCGCCGCCCGACGCCGAGACGATCGACGACCTTGTGCCGCTGCTCCTGGCGCTCTCGGACGACATGCCGCGCCCATCGACGTCGGCCTTCAACTCGTTGACGGCGCTGCACTCCCTCACGGCGGAGCTCATTCAAACGCTGAGCTACCTCTCGGACACTCTCCACATGTCGCGGCAGACGACGGCGACGGCAACGCGGAGGCTGAAGAGTGCCAAGGAGCTGGTATCGGACATGAGACGAGACGAGGAACTGCGAGAGGAGGGCGAGCGGTGGCTGGCGCGCGGGAACTGGGGAGAGCGGCTGCAGAAGAGGGAGTGTGCGGGAGTGTGCGGCGAAGTGATTGGAGGCTTCGAGGACGTCTGCAACGGGTGGCGCCAGCGACTGCTTGCCCAAGCGGAATCGCAGGCGTGAGAGGCGGGCGGCGAATCCAGGCGGGCATTCTTGGATTCTCTTTGTTTCAATACCCCACGGGCGATGGCAGTTTCTTATGCTGCCGCCGGTCTGCTTTGTTTTAGAGAGGACATAACGAGTGAGGGAGGAAGTGGATGAAGCAATCCGAGCGAGTGTGGTATTATGTGGAGGGAACGCTCTCTACGCCTTGGAAAAGGGGGGGGGGCTTTTATCATAGATACAGTCCGGCCTGTCGCGGGCCGCAGACGAGATGCAATGGCAAGACGATGTCTCGGCAGAGACAAGAACAAGCTGCGGGTGCAGCAGGTTTGCTGATGCTGATGCGATTCCCGGATGGTTCCTGGGGTGGTGACGGGCCTAAGGCACCTTATATGCATTCTGCGGGCGCACATGTATCCGACTACTAGAGGCATTGACAGCTGCACATTCGTGAGGGAGGCTGGCGCGACGCGAAAGAGGCGCGCAGGAGGCTACCTACGTGTTGTATTTGGAGGCGCGACGGAGCCCCACGTCCAGGGAGAGGAGAGTGCAGGGAGGGGACCAGGGGGAACACCTCTGCTCGCTGAGGACGGTCCCGAAGAGGAGGCCTAGCGGTGCGCATGCTCGTGCCTCATGCACACCAAACAGACGTGGATGGCCGCAGCTGCAAAACAAACAACACGACAACAACGCCAACAACAACATGCGTCGACGGGCCACACGACGGCGGCGAACGCGCGACGCATGTCGTCTTTAATCCGTACAATCTTCAAGAGGCATGCCGCCATAGGTAAGTGGCATATGGGATTATGGCCCAGTGCCTTAACACAGCAACCCCTAATTACCCACAAGTACCTAGGTACGGACCTACGGAGTACCTTGGCAGATGCACGGATTACCGGCCTTACCTACGAGTAGGTACCTAGCCAACGCGGCACCTCGCGCATGTTAGTACGGGATGGCAGGGCCATGCGTGGTATTCGTACCTACCTGCGGAGTACCTACGAATACCTCGCAGCCGGGTAGGGAGGTACCTTGGGCAAAAAAAAAACCCTGCACATTGGATGCAGTGTGTATATCCTCCGTAGCTACTACGAGTATGGGTGTCTGCTCCGTATCTACCTTACCCTATTCTTTGGCACTGCTGCTGCTGTTGTTGTTGTTGTTGTTGTTGAGTCGAGTCCCCGATGCACCCGCGTTTATTGATTGCTGCCCCTACACGGTAGCGCGCGGGAGGCGGCCCCATAACCGTTCGAGCGCGAGTTGCGTACCTTACTCGTATCCGTAGGTACCTACCTACCTGACGAGGCACCTCCCTGGCCGTTTAGGTGGTACTCCAAAGGTACCTACGCTTCCCAACCGAGCCTGGGCCGGCTCCGTGTCCTTAGCGCGCGCGCCGCCGCCACCCCCCAATGTTCAACCTCCCTCCAACAGCATTCTGCCTTCACGACAACCCACGAGCACCACCGGCACACTTACTCCAGCCCATCTCTCGCCGCCGGGTAGCAAACGTCGCTCCCTCTCGCCCCCCTCCTTCCATCTCGCACTGGCACCGCGACACCTCCCCCGCCCTCACCGCCCGACTGTCGCCTGTCAGCTTCCGTTTGGCGAATGTGCTCGGCCAAGCCAGCCCTGCGAAGACGACCGCGACTCACGGCCCACACGCCATCGCTTGCAACATCAAGAGTGGGCATGCCGATGACGCCCAAGCCATAGCCGCTGCAGTCAAAGCCAGATCGCGCGCGCACGAGAGAGCGAGAGATCGAGCGAGCGGCACGCCCTGCTGGATGGTCCTAACGCCGCCAGGCTCAGCTACCTTGCCGCGCCTCCAGCTCCCTCAACGTCTCCGGGTCGTCAGCCGACCATCTTCATTCCAGCATCCTTTGGCTGGCTTCACCACTGTCTCCCGGATCCCATCACCTACCCACAGCCGCCGCGCGGCCGCCCCTTCCAGTTGCCCGTCCAGGAGACTGCACACCGCGCCGTTCTTGCGCCGCGACTAGACGATGCAACCAGGCATCTCGGCTCTTGCGGCGATGGCCCCGTCGTCCAAGAGGGCCATCAGCGACGTCAAAGCGCCGTCTATTCCCAACCCAGTCCGCCTCTCTACGCCGCCGCCCCCGCCAGACCTTGGCCGACTCGGGTCGAATGCGAACATCGAGAGCGACGACACTAGGCGGATACGCAGCGGGACGAGGGCCAGTGACGCTGGGCGATCCACGGCTATTGATGCCGAGGCCGTCGATAGCGCCTTACTCAGAGAGCTCCAGCGCCCCCACCGCGAGAGCACCCCCGGCGCGAGCCCTCATCGCAAGCGCCAGAGGATCAATGGCGACCGGTAAGTGTCTTCTGGACCTTTAGTTGCATGCGATGCGAATACCGCTAACGGCAGTGCAGCTTCATCCCCTCACGTTCGGGCCAAGATCTGCAAGCCAGCTTCAGCCTGCTCCATGAGGATGGATCTCCCGCAACGCCCTCGAGGCAGAAGAAGCGGACGCCTCATGGCGAGCTCCACTTCCAGAAGAGTGAGTTCTCCGCCTCGACGCCGCAGCCGATGTAATGATGTTTAATACTGACTAACCACACTCATTCAGCCGAGGAAGCGAATCGCACCTTCTCAACGCTGCTTCGTGCTGAGCTCTTCGAAACCTCTGTGCCCCAAGCGACGCCTCCCACGGCGTCTCCTGAGAGTACCCTGCCAACCTCCTTGCACGCTCATGCCGGCGATGGTACACGTGCTCACACTCCGCCGAACAACAATCCCGTGCCCTCCGTCCCCTCCTCCTTGACACCGTCTACTCCCCACAAGAACCTGTTCTCATACATGTCCCCGCGCCATCACAGCCACGTCGCCGGGCATCTCACCCCATCAAAAACGCCGCAGAGCCGCCACGGCCCCAACCTGGATACGCGAGCAGAGATATACAGCCTGTCTCCCGTGCGGTTCGGCAGTCAGCAGTTGCTCTTGAGCCCCCGGAGGCAGCCCCGAGCCGTGAGCAAGGTGCCGTACAAAGTCCTCGATGCTCCCGAGCTGGCCGACGACTTCTACCTGAATCTAGTGGACTGGGGTAGCGCCAACGTTCTGGGCGTAGGGCTGGGATCCAGCGTCTACATGTGGAACGCCCAGACAAGCAAGGTCAACAAGCTGTGCACCCTCGAGGACGACACTGTGACGAGCGTTTCCTGGATACAAAAAGGAACACATCTGGCCATCGGCACCGGCAAGGGTCTCGTCCAGATCTGGGACGCGGAGAAGACGAGGAGGTTACGGACCATGACTGGGCACACCGCGCGCGTCGGCTGTTTGGCCTGGAACACGCACATCCTGACCTCGGGATCGCGCGACAGATTAATATACCACCGAGACGTTCGGGCACCGGACCAATGGCTTAGGAAGCTTGTTGGCCACAAGCAGGAGGTGTGCGGATTGAAGTGGAACTGCGAGGATGGCCAACTGGCAAGCGGAGGGAATGACAACAAGCTGATGGTTTGGGACAAGCTGTCTGAAACGCCCCTGTGGAAGTTCTCTGACCACACAGCTGCTGTAAAAGCCATTGCCTGGTCTCCCCATCAGCGCGGGTTGCTGGCGTCGGGAGGCGGGACGGCAGACCGGCGAATCATCTTCCACGACACCGTCAAGGGCTCTGTCATCAACGAGATGGACACTGGTAGCCAAGTATGCAACCTGGCCTGGTCGAAGAACTCGAACGAGATAGTCTCGACGCATGGGTACAGCCAGAACCAGATTGTGGTTTGGAAGTATCCTTCCATGACCCAGGTGGCTAGCTTGACGGGACACACGTATCGCGTTTTGTACCTGGCTATGAGCCCGGATGGCCGTGTGGTGGTGACGGGAGCTGGCGATGAGACGCTGCGTTTCTGGTCCGTCTTTGGCCGTCGTCCAGGGACACGAGAAGAGGGCGAAAGCGGTGGGGGACGACTGGCCGATTGGGGTATCATCCGATGATCTGCTGCTCAATGCCGCGCGTTTGCCAAAGGGCAATGTATCTCAACTCCAAAACTGTCACAATACGCAGTCCCAACTCACGCACCACTGCTTCGAAGACTCGGCTCAACGACTCGCGTCGCTACGACATGTACGCTGCGCGGGCTGCATGACTCGCTGCCCGTAGAGTCAGCGGTTCCAGCAACATCACCAATCTGGATCGTTTCCTACGAGATGGCGAATGGGGCGAAACACGGACGATCGAATTGTGTCGTTTGCATGAACACGGGCGGAATGCCGGCGGCACGCCTATTAATTGGCGGCTTCTTTACCTACCTTGGCTCAAGGAGGGCGATTTTCGGCTTGTTCGTGCAAACAGGGTATCCAGGGTGTCTTGCATCGCCGAGGTCGAGGGCTGAAAACGGCTGCCGACCACGGGCTCCGCCAGGGCCACCAAGTGGACGAGGGTAGGGAACTTGCAAAGGCCGTGACAGGCAGACAGCGTCTGGGTAGCGATTATTTTGAGTCATTTTATGCCAGCATAGCGCAGCTTAGAGAGAAGAAACGAGTCAAGAGACACGCCCTGTGCATCTGGATTTGCTCAATCCGAACTCGCCTGCCATGAGGTAGCTTGTCGCGTAGCAGCAGAGAGCGACTCCATGGCGTGTCCTACTCCGTACAAACAGGGAGATCGCTTAAGCAAATGGCGATGGTCCCTCGTAATCATGCCATTACTCTGTTCCCGCGGCGTCATCAGCGCGGAACTCGTATATAGGGTTGGCACACCACATCTAATCGTGCATACGAACAGGAGCAGCATAACGAAAACGAAAGGGGGCGAAAACAGCACGTTGCCTGCTCCATACGCCAAGTTCCCGGGGCCTCAAGGCAACAATTCAAGGATAGGCTTACTGGCAGATGACGATGAGCCCTGTTGGAGCCCGCAACTGGCCATGCTCTCGACAAGGCCATCCCCGACGCTTCTTCTGCTGCTGTATATAAAAACGATGAAAGGGGGGGGGGGTTTAAAAAAAAACCCTGCTTTCTGACAGGCCTTCTCTGCCCATGTCGTTTCATGTCTAAATCGACTGTCACCACCATCCACAGACACTCAGGTCTGCGGAAGCCCGAGAACCAGTCCCCATGCACACGTCACCCCCCATCACTTCCGTGATCAAGAATCCAGGCCGCTACCGGCTCTCCGCTCTCGAACCACGTCTTTTGCTCCGTCGTCGACACCGGTAGCTGTGGCCTTGACTGTGGCCGTGGCCGCAATGTTCTCGTCGAGAAGAGGGATGTGGTCGAGGCTCGTGCTCCGAGTCTTGCTGTTATGCAGCCTCGGTGTACCATTGCCAACCGCCTTGTCATTGACCACCTCCGCACCCAGGTCCACCGACTGTCCAAGCTGTCCAGCAGCGGCCTGGGGTGGCGGTCCATCAGTGTGTGGCGCCATCAGGGGGGAGTGAAGCATGAGCTCCGGGGTACTTTGCCACTTGAGCACTTCGGCTTTCATGGCCTCCAGCTCCTTCTGAAAGCGCTTGCCGAAGACGTCAATGTAGTAGGTTGAGCCGTTGTAAATGCTCCAGGCAAAGACGACGAGGAGGAAAGCGGACGAGGCATATCGGCTAACGAACCAGAGCGGGCACGGCAGCATGGTCAGCACAGCATAGCTGTACTGAATCATCATGAAGGCCGGCTCTTGCAGACTGCTTGGGAGGGACAGGACAATCCTGCCGATCCAGGTCCTGGAATAGGACCGGCGCAGCCAGGTGAACGAGGTGGGCCGCCCTGCCGCGATCTTCTCGCGACGGCGCACCGTGATGAAGAAATAGTAGCTGAGCTGCCAGATGGCGTAGGGTATCGTGCTCCACGCCAGCATGGAAAAGACGTTGGCATAAGCCGTGGGCGAGCCGGGGGCCGAGTTCTTGATGGTCCAGATGGCAGGGAAACGGACCTTCTGCTGGTCGGGAGGGAAGAGATGGACGATGCAGTGAAGCGTGGCGCACGGCATGATGTGGATGAAGAGGGAGGTGACCTTGTCAAAGCTGTGGAAGACGAGGGAGTTGCGCCACATGATGATGGCCACGGCGTTGTTGCCAAAGGCCAGGCAGTAGGCGGCGGTGAAGAGGCGCTTGGAGCTGGGGAAGGCCCAGATGCTGAGGCTCAGCAGCACGTTGACGAAGTAGCACAGGTCGGCGAGGAAGTAGTGGTAGCCGCGGCGGTGGTAGGTGAAGAAGCGGATGGGCATGAAGTAGACGAGCTGGGCCGTGTACCAGAGGTGGAAGTACTGGGGGAAGCCGCCGATGAGGTATCCGCTGATGAAGATGTTCATAACGCCGCATATGAAGGATATCTTCTCACGCAGGCTGATGGCCTTTGTGTCGTTCCACTGTCTGCCGAGCTTATCGACGCGCTGTCGCATGCGCTTCCTGTAGCGGTCGAACTGCTCATCGGCCGAAGGGACGCGCCGGCGCCACTCCTCGACCATGCGATCGCGGGCGAGCTGTGTCCTTGACTTGAAGGCATCCCTGGACCTGCGCACCTTGTCCGTCTGGGCCGAGATGCCCTTCTGGAGCTTTTCAAGCTGCTGCGGCAGAGCGAAGTTGTCGAGCAGGTCAAGGACGGTCAGCCGGTCGAGCGGCGGAAGCGGGTCCCAGTCGTCGTGGTAGGAGCTGCTGCCCGAGAAGGACGGGTTTCGCGAGAGTCTGGGGCTCTTGGGGATGGTTGCGCTGAGCGCGGGAGACTCGAGGATGGCAACATCGGGAGGCGACGAGCTGAGAGGCGACGAGATGTCGGGCTCGGGACCGGCGTGACGCTCGCCGCCAGCGGCCGAGATGGGGAGCGACGCTGGTTCGTCGTCCATGGCTGTCGGCGGCTCTGCGACGAGCAGCCAGGCGAGGGTCGGCCTTGTCGAGGTCAGCACGGTCAGTTAATCAGAGGTTGGCCGAGAGGTGTTTACCTAGGGAGCTCAAAGCAGGCAAGCCAGGACGCCCTGGGTATGTCGCGTACACGGCCGACACGGCGGGCTCAGGAGCGGTTCGGACGAGAGGTTACACGGCTCGTGGAGGCGCAAGGAGGTTGGAACCGCGACGGGTGCGAAGGACGCGCAGCGGTGCGATAAGCTCGGAGGGGCCTCGAACGGCGACAAAGTGAGGTCTAGTGGTGGTTTGATAGCGAGGCGGAAAGCTGGAGGTGTTGGACAGCGATAACACGGATCCATGGATGGCATCACAAGGTGACCCTGGCTGAGCTAGTAGCAGGTCGAGGTACCCATCCCTGAGCAGGCAGGCAGTGTGTGCCTTGTCGGCAGCTGAGGTTCGCACTTGTACAGAGGTAGGTAGGTACCTAGGTTGGAACAGCCGCTGGCGCCCCAACGTTTATGACCTGCAAGGTACCTGCGTTAGGTAGGTAGGTACCTACCTAGGTTAGTACCTGTAGCTTGGTTGGGGCAACTGGTGGCAGAGCCCGCCAACCAGATGTAAAAGAGCATCAATGTACGTACTCGTACTTTGTACATGCGCGGCTCTCTGTTGCCTAGGTACCTTACCTACCTGGGTATATGCAAAGTAAACAGTGGCCGGAGAGATGTTGGAGCTCGTGGAGTACCCGTATGGACAGCGATCGATATATCCCCACGGTACCTAGGTAAGTAGTAAAGTATCTACGTAAGGTATCAGGCATTCGTGGACGGAGAGTCGCTTGGCCGAGGTTCAGGTGCGTTCAGACCCATACCTTAAGGTAAGGTACCCAGACAGATATCTACAAGCAGCCAGCCATAAAGGCAAAGGCAATCGGCAGCAGCAGAGCGAGGCACCAAAGTCCAGACGAAACACGTGCGCTCCATGGCACTTCTTTCAGGAGTTGGGCTCCCGTGAAAGGGCCACATGAGATAAGGTGCCGTCAGGTGATGATTTGGTAGGGATCAGCTTGAACTCAGCGTCGCCGTCTCTGCCCAGGTGGTGCGGTTGACGCATGTGGTTGGGCCATTGCCTGAGGTGTGGATGCCAGCTTCAGTGCTGTACTTTGTACCGTATGTACCTGGTACTTGGTGCCCCTCAGCTTGTGCTACGTCTGCGACCGAGGCGCGCGACGCGTTCCTGAGGTAGCGATAATCGTTTCTGCAACTCCAGAGCCAGCCCAAGAAGAAGATTGAAACGCCATCGCCATCGCCTGCCCTCTACTGGTACTATGTGCCATCACGGCTACGGACCCGACTCTGAGCGCGCTCGACTCCAAGCTCTCCGCGGCCAGTAGGCTGCAACGCAGGCTGTCTTGTACAACATAGCACTCCAGCCCGCTCGCAGTCAATCGTGTCTGGCGCCAGGCCGTCGCATCGTATCGCATACATCCATAGTCACGACGCTCCCCTGAGCAATCCCTCCCATCCCCCGGCGCGGCACTTCGACGCAGTGCCCGCCCGACAACATCCGCAGCCATGGGCAAACTCATCCGCCTTGAGCTCTTCAGTGCGGAGGCCCCCCCCCCCCC
>PKSG01000685.1:54713-64757 GCA_002916505.1 Tolypocladium paradoxum
GATACCGCGATCCAGACTTCAAGTCGTACAAGGGCCACCATACCCTTCTATTTGGCGACTCGTACTTTACTTCCATCATCGGGCCTAATGGATCGGGAAAGTCGAATTCGTGCGTCTTCCTCCTCCCCGAACTCACCCGCACCCCCATCTAAGGGCACAAGAGCTAATCTGCTCTCTCAGCATGGACGCCATCTCCTTTGTTCTCGGCATAAAGTCTTCCCACCTACGCTCTGCACACCTCAAGGATCTTGTGTATCGTGGCCGCGTCCTCAAGACCTCCAAGATCAACGACGATGGCTCCGCCGAGGCCAATGGCGGCGCAAACGGATTCCCCGACAACGACGAAAAGGCCTCCCGAGGCGACCCCAAGACCGCCTGGGTCATGGCCGTGTACGAAGACGATGCTGGCGAGGAACAGCGCTGGAAGCGCTCCATCACCAGCCAAGGTGCCAGCGAATACCGCATCAATGAGCGCGTCGTCACGGCCCAGCAGTACAACGAATCCCTCGAGGCGGAGAATATTCTAATCAAGGCCCGCAACTTCCTAGTGTTCCAAGGCGATGTCGAAGCCATTGCCTCCCAGTCACCCCAGGACCTGACCCGTCTCATTGAGCAGATATCAGGGAGCCTCGAGTACAAGGCCGAGTACGAAAAGCTGCAGGTAGACGCCGAGCAGGCCGCTGAGAATCAAAACTTTCAGCTTCATAGGCGTCGCGGCATAAACTCCGAGATCAAGCAGTACCGCGAGCAGAAGAAGGAAGCCGATAGCTTCCAGAAGAAGACCGACGAGAGGGACGCAGCCATCATCACTCACTGCCTCTGGAAGCTCTACCACTTCCAGAAGGCCATGGATGAGTCCAGTGCTGCCATTCAGGATCACCAGGAAGACCTCAAGGAGCTGCGACGAAATGTCGAGGCCTTTGAGGCGCGCCTGGAAGCAGCCCGGAAAGATCAAAATGCCGCCGGACGGCAAGTCGCTCGGACCGAGAAGGAGATCAAGCTCAAGGAGAGAGCCATCGAGGACAGGGAAAACGCCTTGGTCCCCTTTGACGAGAAAATCCACGAGTCATCCCAGCAAGTCGACAAGCTCCAGGCCCAGAGCCAGAAAGTAGCCAAGGAGCGGGCTGAACAGGCTGAAATTGTCCACAAAGTCCAGAAGGACATCGAAAGCGTCGACAAAGCACAGGGGGTCTTCGAGAGGGACATCAAGGAGCAGATGAAGGAGCAGGGCCGAGACATCAGCGATGCTGATCGTAAGGAGTACAACACACTCCGGGCTCAAGTCATGTCCCGCTCCGGCGCCAACCAGGGCAAGCTTGAAAACCTCGAGCGGCAACGCAAGGCCGACGAGGTCACCGTCAACAACCTCAAGGGCAAGGTGGACAGCATGACGGCCGCAATCGAGAAAGCCGAGGCCGAGCTTGCGAGCACCGCGGAGAGGAGGACCTCTGCCGAAGCTGCCGTCAAGGAGATTTCGAGCGACATCGCTGGCAAGAAGAAGGAGTTCAACCAACTACAATCAGAACGGGTGCGGACCAACCAGAAGCGGACTGAACTGGAGGAGAAGCTCGAGGACGTTGCCAGGAAGCTGAGAGAGGCCGACGACGGCCGACGCCAAAACGACCGTGAAGCGCGCATGAAGGAGATGGTCACCGCCTTGAAACGAATCCTCCCCGGCGTACGTGGCCGCATCGGCGAACTCTGCAGCCCGAAGCAGAAGAAGTACGACGAAGCAGTCATAGTCGCACTGGGCAGGGATTTTGACTCGGTCGTTGTCGACACGGAGAAGACTGGCGTCGACTGCGTCCAGTACCTGAAGGAACAAAGGTTCCCACCCATGACGTTCATCCCCCTGGACAACATCAAAGTCAATGCCGTCAACACATCCATCAAGGGCTTCTCTGGAGCAAGGCTGACTATTGACACGGTCAACTTCGACCCTTCCGTGGAAAGAGCCGTGTCCTACGCCTGCGGCAGTTCAGTGGTGTGCGATACCCTGGACATCGCGAAGCACATTTGTTATGAAAAGAAGATACCCGTCAAGGCCGTGACGCTGGAAGGATACATCATCCACAAGGCTGGACTGATGACTGGAGGCCGCGGCCCCGAGTCCAAGGGCGGGAAGCGCAAATTTGAAGAGGCCGACGTCCAAAACCTGCAACGCATGGCCACAAAGCTCAGGGACGAGATCGATCGTCTACCAAAGGCAGACCGGCGCGGAACACAGGAGGAGTCGCTCCATATTGACCTGGCAGGGCTGGAGCGGCGGCTCGCTGCAACCAAGGACGAGCTGGCGGCGTTCAACAAGAACTGGACCAGCCAGAAGCGAGAGCTGGACAACCACAAAAAGCAGCTCCGGGAGCTGCAGCCAAAGTATCAAGAGCAATCCTCGCAACTCGAGAGCACCAGAGAGACTGTGCAAAAGTTCATGGAGGCCATTGCCCGCGTGGAGGACCAAGTCTTCACCGACTTCTGCAAACGGCTTGGCTACAGCGACATTCGCGCCTACGATGCATCTCAGGGGAAGTTTGAGCAGGAAGTTTCGGAGAAGCGAAGTCAATTCGAGGTCCAGAAGCAGAGACTCGAAAGCCGCCTCAAGTGGGAAGTTGCGCGTCACGGTGATACCGAGACCCGGATCCGGCGGATGCAGGATCAAGTCCGGCGACTGAAGCAGGACATCAAATCCTACACCAAGGAGAAGTCAGACATCGAGGAAGCGATGCTCCAAGAGAAGGACGAGCTGGAGGGGCTGCGCGGGACGCTAGAAGAATACAAGGCGAATCTTGTGGACAAGAACCAGAAGGTCAGCGAAGCCCGAGCCGACGTCCAGAAGCGCAGCAAGGACATAGACGCACGCCAACGCGACATCAACGCGCTGGAAACGACGGTCCAGAAGAACAGTGCGGGCAAGTCAGCCCTGCTTCGGAGATGTCGGCTGGAGCAGATCCAAATCCCCTTGGCCGAGGGGACGCTGGACAATCTTCCCAACGAGGATGACTTGCTACGGCAGGACCCGGATGCGATGGATGTTGATGGGGAGGATGAGGAGATGATGGACATTGCCCTGGATGACCACGGCATCGAGATTGACTTTGACGGCCTGGACAGCGAGCTGAAGGAGGTAAGTCGGGCGGGGTTTTGCAGATATGAGGTGACTTGCGCTGACATGAGAAACAGTCTTATGAGGCCAGTGTCGAGGACAGCTTGACAGACAAGATTGCGGCACTCGGCGTGGAGCTGGAAAAGCTGAACCCGAACATGCGAGCGATGGAGCGGCTGGAGAGCGTCGAGACGCGGCTCAAACAAACGGACCAGGAATACGAAGACTCCAAGACGGCGGCGCATGCGGCAAAGGAGGCATTCAGCAACGTCAAGCAAAAACGATACGATCTGTTCAACAAGGCCTTCAGCCACATCCAGGAGCAAATATCGCACGTTTACAAGGACCTCACTCGCTCCGAGGCATATCCGCTGGGGGGCCAAGCCTATCTGGACATTGAAGAGGATACGGACATGCCGTACCTGTCGGGCATCAAGTACCACGCGATGCCGCCGCTGAAGCGATTCCGGGACATGGAACACTTGTCGGGCGGGGAGAAGACAATGGCGGCGCTTGCGCTTCTCTTTGCGATTCACAGCTACCAGCCGAGTCCCTTTTTCGTTCTCGACGAGGTGGATGCGGCGCTGGACAACGCCAACGTCGACAAGATCAAGAAGTACATCCGGGAGCACGCCGGCCCAGGAATGCAGTTTATTGTCATCAGCCTCAAGACGGGCCTCTTCCAGGACTCGGAGAGCTTGGTGGGCGTGTACCGGGATCAAGAGGTAAACAGCTCGAGGACGCTGACGCTGGATGTAAGTTTCCCTGTTTGGACGCGGATTTCGGCGGGGGGTGTGTGCGTGAGGCTAACAACAGGTGCAGCTGAGAAAGTACGCGTGATGACGGGCGCGCGCGCTGAACTACAAGTCAAGGACAGGGTGGCGGTCTGGAAGCAATGCTCGCATTGCGCAAGGGGGTGGTGATGTAAAGGTGAGGTATCGGGGCCAATCTGGGGAGTCGGAAGAGGAACTGTGTTTTGGTTGTAGGTATTATGTACGCGTATTCGTACCTTGTCACGAATGGGGGCCGGATGTGGGATGCTTACATAAGGCAGGTAGGTGGATTGCATGAGACAAATGTTGCTTCCGCGGAAGTGACAATGTCGAGGTAGAAGTTGTAACGCGTGCCATTGTGATGGCCAGTGAATGAAGCCAGACAAGGAGTGCTGAGGTATTGTACATTGCCGCAAGGTACGAAGTACGAAGTACCATGCATGGGAGTCGTGGTCGGCGCACGGGCCACGTCGAGCACGCTCAAAATATTCGTGCAAACCGTATTATTACTTCGTAGGTACCTAGGTATAAAGTATCCGAACTCCGTTCCTTCGTACCTACGGTGTTCGCAGACGCAGCTTCACCGACGACGGCGACGACGACGGCGACCGCAGCGACCCAACCCGACCCTCCCCTCGGGTGCAGCAGCGATCGCTGGATCAAGGCAGACAGCGACAAACGGCTCTTGTGGGATCGTCGAGGGCCTTGCATCACCGCGACGCGATGACGGATTAGCCCGAGGCGATGCTCAGCCTTGCGCCGTCGCTGCGCACCGCACCGCACCGCTCTCGCCTACAAACACCACGTCTCCCCCTGGCCGCGCGCGCGCTCCCACCGCCACGGCCGGCTCTTGCGGCTACGATCGTATAACCGGCCTGGCCAGTCGCATCCCGCCGTTTCGCCATCTTGTCGGCGACGACAACCTGGACCCCAGTCTCCCATCGTCGCAAACGACGCCGGCACTGGCCTCTTGTCCCGCGAGCACATCTCGCCCCGCGTGCATCTCGCGTCGCTTCTACTTGTTTCGGGTGGAAGTTTTGCGCCATGGATCTTGCGGTGACGCTCATCAAGTCCGTCATGCGGGCCTTCTACCCGACGCGCGACATCCTCGTCGTGGACGCCCTGATACTGCACGAAGCGTATGTTCAGCTCCGCGTACTATGCCATGGCCCTATCCCTGGAGCACTGCCCACTGACCAGGTGTCTCGTGCAGTCTTCGGGACGATGACCTCGCCTACCTCATGGCCATCAACACCAAGGACCTGCACAAAATCTGCGGGAAACTGCGCGAGGACCGCTTCTTGGCCGTGTGAGTCTGCCCTGCCAAATCGACGCCGCCTCGATCGTGCGCAGCAACTGGGCCAAGTAGCCTTTGATCTTGTGCTGACTCCGCGACAGGCACACAAGGCAAGAAGTGCGTGAAGGAAATCCCCGGCCGAGCAACCGAACGTGGTACTACATCAACTATCGCCACACCATCGATGCCATCAAGTGGCGAGTGTACACCATCGACAAGGAGGTGCAGGGGAGCTCGGTTGCGGCCAACGAGAAGAAGGAGTACTTTTGCACCTTTTGCAAGGCCGAGTGGACGGCCATGGAAGTACTCGACAACGTCGGGCCCAACGGCTTTCTGTGCCACCGCTGCCACCACACGCTGACGTTTGAGGCGGACCGCAACTCGGGCGGACACGAGCAGTCGACGCGCCTCAACGACCAGTTCAAGTTTATCAGCGAGCTTCTCCCCAAGATTGACGCCGTCCACATCCCCGAGTGCGACTTCGACCGGGCACTGTCCAAAGCCCGGCCCGTGATCCGCGACGCCACGCACCAGCGCGCCGCGACGATGCCGGTCGACGGCGGGGCGAACCGGCCGATGGCTGTCAAGGGCCTGACTAACACGGGGCCGCAGTCCATTGCCGTCAACATATCGACGTCGGAAGGGCCATCGGAGGTGGAAAAGGAGGCGGAGAAGGCTCGAAAGGAGAAGATTGCCCAGCAGAACGCGCTGCCGGCGTGGATGTCCAACAGCACAGTCACCGGCGAGTCGTTCTCCGGAGCGGCCGCCACCAGTACGGCCACCTTCAAGAGGGAGGAGACCAAGGATGCCGCCAAGGGCAAGGTGGTGGACGGCAATGCCAGCGCCCAAATTGACGACATTTTCGAGAAACTCAAGGCGGAGCAAGCAGCGGAAAGGGCACGAGAGGAGGTGGTGCGGGAAGATGAGGAAGAAGATGACGACGACGAAGACGACGACGAAGACGGCGACGACGACGACGACGACGACGACGACGACGAGTTTGGCTCGGACGAGGAAGACGAATTCGAGGACGTGCCAGCGACAGGCAACAACTCGAGCCTGGGGACGCCGGGTAACTCGGGAATCAAGCGCGAGGCTTCGGGCGGAACGTCGAGCGGACGAGACAGTTCGGATGAGAGGGCGAGCAAGAAAGTCAAGATGGAGCCAGGGGCAAAGAGGGAAGAGCCTGCTGCGGAAGGGGGGGCGGACGAGGACGAGGACGAGGAACTCGAGTTTGAGGACGTCTAGGTAAAGGGGGGAGGCGGCAACGCAGGCAGGCAGGCGACGCGGAAGCTGGTCAGGCGAGTCGTGCAGAGCCTCGAATCCAAAGCAGATTAGAAGAATAAACACACCGAGGGCAGCCTCATTCCACAGCCACGGAGGGCGTTTTCTGCTGCTGCACAGAGCAAACCACTCCACTCCGGTGTGGGGGCGGAAGGCCCCGGAGTCGGCGCCGTGATGCGCTGGAGATGGATCATGGTGGGTGCTGGGCCCCACTGCAATTCACGGAGCAAGGCCACCTGCCTGCCTGCCTGCCTCAGCTTGCCGGAGCCGCAGCCTTCTTTTCTCCGTTGCCGACTCCCCTCCTCCTTTCCGCCCCTCCGCCAGGCCTCGATCCCCTCCCTCCGCTGCCATGGATGCCTCTCCCGTCGTCGCTTGCTGGATGCCGTGACCCACAGCGCTGTCACTAACCCCGGCTTCCGCGCCGCTCTCGACGCGCCCAGCGCGAGCTCATCGCCATGCCTCCAGTGGACTTCCCGGCCATCTTCTTGCTCCCAACGCACCTGCAGCCGGCTGAGCTCCATCGGCTGGAGGACAGCATACCGTCCCTGACGTACGACATCCGCGAGGCCGAGCTGATACTGGGCAAGATATCCAGGACAGAACGCGCCCAGTTTGAGCTCCGACGGCTCAGGCTCGAGACGGAGCCTATCCGTGACGGAGGCGGCAGCGGCCATGCCGAAGCCGTCGCACGGGAACCTGCCGCTGCCTCCGTAGTCTCTCGGCAGGACTCGGCCCCGAGCCCAAAGCGCCACAGGCTGTCCACCCCCGGCGTTGCACACGGCCCAGCAGACGCCGGGCCCGTTGGGTTTCCTGGGACCGGCAGCTCGGCTGACTCGGTCAAGGTGCTCAAGCTGTCGTGGCTGACGGACTGCCTGGAACAGGGCGCCCTGCTGCCTGTCCAAGAATATCTGCTCTACCAAGGCCGCAAGATCCCATCTAACTCATCTCCCAACCCACGAAAGAAGCACGCCCCAGCGTCCGCCATGGCGGGTATCCTTCGACGTGCCGCAGTCGACCAGCAAGCCAGCGGAGGCAAGCCAGTCTCGCCATCCTCGTCACGGAATACCTCGGGCGGTGCTTCACTTGGCCACAGTCTGGCGCATCCACCGCCGGCTCTGGTTCGTGAAAGCACGTCTGAGCATGAGGTGCCCTTGCACCCGGTGCCCGACTACCTGCACACGACATACTCGTGTCAGCGGCCGACGCTCGTCAACCCGCCCAACGCCGCCTTTATCGACGGGCTGAAAAACATCCGCACCCTGCGGCTTCTTCAAGGAGATCAGATCGGAGTGAGAGCCTACTCGACGTCCATCGCCACGTTGTCCGCGTACCCATACACGTTACAAGGGCCTCAAGGTAAGGTCCACACGCAGAGCAGGCTGTAGATGTCATGTTCGCGAGATTCTAACCATGGCTTCTCAACCCAGAGCTTGCCAGGCTACCTGGCTGCGGCGCTAAACTCGCTGAGCTATACCAGCAGTGGCAGGAGACGGGACAAACAAAGGAAATCGTGGACGCAGGGTCAGAGCCCAAGATGGCTGTCCTCCAGCTCTTCTACGATATCTGGGGTGTGGGGGATGCCACTGCTCGCGAGTTCTATAACAAGGGTGGGTATGCAGCGTTGCGAGGCGTCGCGAGGCCAGTGCTAACACGGCGCAGGATGGAGAGATCTTGACGACGTGGTCGAGTACGGGTGGGCATCTCTCAGCCGGGTTCAGCAGATCGGGGTCAAGTACTACGACGAGTTTCAACTCAAGATCCCGCGGCAAGAAGTGGAGGCCATCGCCGGGGTCATCCTGTCACATGCGCGCAAGGCCGATGCCGGCTTCGAGCTGGCGATTGTGGGCGGGTACCGGCGAGGGAAGAAGGCGAGCGGCGACGTCGACGTGGTTCTGAGCCATCGAGACGAGTCCAAGACGCTCAACCTCATCGACAAGGTGGTGCTGGGCCTGGAGAAGGGCGGGTTCATCACGCACACGCTGAGCCTGTGGACGAGGAACAGCGAGCGGGGGCAGATGCCGCTGCCGTGGCAGGGCGAAGGGTCGGGCCGCGGCACGGGCTTCGACACGCTGGACAAGGCCATGGTGGTATGGCAGGGCGACGGCGACGGCGCGCCGCACCGCCGCGTGGACATCATCGTCAGCCCGTGGAAGACGGTGGGATGCGCGCTGCTGGGCTGGAGCGGGGAGACGACGTTCCAGCGCGACCTGCGAAGGTACTGCAAGCGGGAGAAGGGGCTCAAGTTTGACAGCAGCGGGATCCGGAGGCGGGCGAACGGAGAGTGGGTGGATCTCGAGGGCGGCGGCGGAGGAGGAGGAGCCGGTCCGGATCGGGGCCCGGCACCGGACATGGAGACGGCCGAGAAGCGGGTCTTTGAGGGGCTGGGGCTGCCCTGGCGGCGGCCGGAGGAGAGGTGCACTGGGTAACTACGAGGAGTCTGTACTCGGTAGGCAGCTGATGATGAAGCTCAGCCTCTGGATCTGTCGGGTGGAGCGGAGTTGCGGCGCTGACGGTTGCGGACTTGGGGCAAAATGGGTCGGTCCGCACGCACGCATGGGCAAGGTAGTGTACTGGTGGCCCCGAAGGCCGTGCGTCTCGGCATTGGAGGCGTCTTCGTTTTGGCCCGTCGGCGAGATTGTTTGGGCCGGGGCCTAGCTGCGTGTCGCGTCGTGTCGTGTCGTGTCGTGTCGTGTCGTGGTTTGAGGCCTCGACCAAACCGTGGATGCGTCAGCTGGGGTGCCTGGGTTGCCGACGACCCGGGCCAGCCTGGCCTCCGTGGCAGCCAGCCTCCGAGTCCCGCATGGAGACGATCGAGGTGTGTCCGGCGCCACAAAAGCACACACGGGGTGGGTGCGACTCCTAAACGTAGGTGGGTGGGCTTTTGATGCTATGTACCATAGTGCTCGTACGTTGCGGATATAAAGTCGTTGCTCGTCCCGCTCCGCCTCGTCTTTGTTCTCCAACAGAGCTCCCACGACTGGCCAACCCTTGCTCGTCGTCAAGTACCACCTCCTCGAGGCCCCGCGACCAGCAAACGCCCGACGCCGCCGGCCGCCCTCGTCGCAAACATGCCCTTTATCCTCGAGCTCCCGGACCAGTACGGGTCAGTGCCAGTGCCAGCCAGTGCAACCTCATCTGGTGTTCCATCCCTGCTCCCGGGCTAACAATCGCCGTCCAACGACGCAGTCTCGTCCTCGCCGCCGCCACCACCACCTTCTTCGTCAACACCATCCACGTCCTGTACACCACCAAGTTTCGCAAGGCCAGCGGCGTCAAATATCCCAATGCCTATGCTTCCGCCGAGCAGGCCGACAAGGACCCCAACGCCTACCTCTTCAATTGCGGTATGTCGAGGACCCGCCTTCGCAGACCCCCGTCCCTGTCTCGCTCTCTGACACTGCACAGCTCAGCGCGCCCACGCCAACTTCACCGAGAACCACACCTCGTTCCTGGGCGCCCTCCTCATCGCCGGCCTGCGTTTCCCCTTTCCCGCTGCCGTCCTCGGCGCCGGCTGGAGTCTCTCGAGGCTCCTCTACCTCTTCGGCTACACCAGCTCGGCCGGGCCTCGTGGCAGGACCACGTGCGCCCCC
>PKSG01000685.1:64848-105235 GCA_002916505.1 Tolypocladium paradoxum
TCGCCTCCTGAGTGCCTCACGCTAACTCGTCGCTGCAGCGGCGCTCTCGGCGCCAACGTGACCGACTTCATCCTCAAGCTCACGGCAGCCTATGCCTCTGTCATGTTCGTCTTGGGCGAATAGCACTCTCTCTTCCCTGTGGCCGAGCTGCGCGGATGTTGCGCGTCGTTTTCTTGCGGTCGACAGTCGAATTGATTGAACCAGCCTCCCAGCGCCAACTATTAGATGTCATCAGTCTGTTTTGATTGTGTGCATGCCCCACCAGTCATTGATCATCATCATCACCCCTGCCCCTTCACTACCTCCGCATCCGTCGCCTTCTGAGCTCCTGGCCACTCGTCATGTCGTCGTCATCTTCCGTGGCGCCAAACTCGAAGCCGTCCACGCCGTCTTCCGCTTCGCTGGCCCAGAACTTTTCGATTCCGTTGTTACCCAGGAGGTAGTCGCCAAAGTATTTCATTGCATTGAACATTTCCTCGCCCGTCGGGATGATTTGTTCCTTGGGCAACAGGAACCCGTAGCTGCCCGTGTCCCTAAGCTTGATCTGGTAGCTGAAGTGCGCCCCCATCTCGTGATAGAACCAATCGATTGCAGACCCTCCCCCGGACTCGATGCGGGACCAGAGCTTGTCCCGCCGTGGCTCCTCAGCCGCCACTGCGCCCTCGCACGCCGACGTGACCGAGTACGACTCTCCGTTGGAGATACGGATCGCCTTGGCGATGCCTGCCGCGACCTCTTGCAGGTTCTCCAGGTTCGGGGGGTCCGCGGAGCATGAGAATGAGTACGGGAAGAGGATCTGCTGCGAATAGGAGTGGAGGTCCAGGAGCCCGACAAACTGGACGTTGTTGAGCGTCTCGTTGCGCGCCCATGTGGCGAGCTGCATCGCCTCGACGGCCTGGAAGGGCTGTTCCCCACCGTAGCTCTCCGAGCAAGGATCGCTCTGACCGTGCGAGCCATCCCAACCGTAGCCAAAGGCGTGGTCAAGGTCCAGGCCCCGGCAGAAACGGATGTTTGTTTGCTGTCTGGACTTGCGCCAGAGACGATCGACCTGCCACGTGTACTCGACGCCATCCGGGTTGGCGACGGGTATAAAGACAATGTCAAACTCACCCAGCAGCTTGGTGATCATGCGCTCCTTGCCAAAGGACGTGATGAAGGACCAAGCCAAGTAGTTGACGGTGCTGGTAGAGATCCACTCCCTGGCATGGAGGCCGCCGGTGACGACAATCGTCTTGCGCGGCACATTGGGGTCCGCGAGAGCGGGCACGCCGACGCGCAGAGCTGGCATCTCCCGTGCCTCGAATGACTTGCCCACGGTGATGTACTTGACGTGCGAGGGGAACATGGCCTCGAGCAGGCGCATCCAGCGGACGATGACGGGCAGCGGCTGATAGTCCTGGAAGAACAGGTTGTCTCCGGGCCCCGACGGCGTTGACGGCGCCGACGAGGCCCATTTGGCTTCCATCGTTTCCCGGCTACCATGTGAGGGCAGCGACTGGTAGACAGCGGCAGCCAGGTCGGAGATCAAGGTCGACTGAGACGCCCGGAGCGACTGCGGGAGGAGCCCGAGGAGAGGCGCCACCTCATCGGCGTGGAGGCGTATATCGACGTACTCGTCGGTGAACGCCCACACATCGAGGAACAGCCGGGCGGCGGCCTCGGCGAGAGCGGCCTCTTCGTCGGTGGTGGTAACGTTGAAGCGCAGGACAAGCTCGTTGGCGTACTTGGCCCGCAGGCTGCTGGGGACGGCTGGTCGATCCGGCGTCTTGGTCGGATGGCGCCCAAAGAAGAACTCAACGGCGCCGTCGCGCAGCTTGGTCAGGAAGGGGAACAGGCGGGCGTCGGCGCCGTTGGTGTTGGTGTTGATGTTGGTGTTGGGAGAGGCAGAGGCAGAGGCGCTGCCATATGATGATCCAATGCCCGCTCCGTCGGCGGGATGGAGCAGCAGCAGCAGCAGCGCCGACGATGCCACCAGACTGGCCGCCTTGAGCCTCATCGCGATGGCTGGCCCGCAGTACAGGCTGTTGTGTCGTGCGGCGATGGGACGATGATGGCGATGATGATGATGGATGATGATGATGATGATACGAAGGATTACCAAGTCGATATGCCAGTGCTGGCTCGCATTGGATCCAATTTGGTCCCTCTCTGGCTGCCTGTTGGAGCGAATCTGGCGAGAGGACGGTGGCTCTTGGCAGGTATGTACCTAGCTAGTTACCTACCTAAGGTACCTACCTAGGTAGGTGCGAGTACGCAGCACAGAGGTACTCCACCACCTGTAAGCCCAAAAATACACTGAGTGGACGAGCGTTGCCAGCCTCTGCGGGGCTTGCTTCCAGGGAGCTCGTCGCGCCAAACCCCGCCGTACCCGGAGGAAATCACAGCTCTGTCCTCACCGATCCAGTGGCTTTCAGCTCAGCCTCAGCACCTGGAGTGACCCCAAGGTACCTCGCACGCCGGTGCTCCGCGGGTACGTCTACAGGTACCCTGCGGTATGTGGCCCAAGCCCCTGGCTTGCGCAGCACCACGTCGCAACAAGCAGCCTTCCACCATCCAGTCAGTCGGTTCCAGCACGACCAGAGAGCGTTTCCTGCCGAACCAGCACGACGACGTGACGGGACCGATCGATTGAACGAGTGCAGCAGAGAGCCGCATCAGCACCCGACAACTTCTACCGATGCAAATGGCCTCCGAGTAGGCGGCCTGCCGGGCTGTGGCCATCCCGATCCCGCCGTTTGCTGCCGCACGAATCCCAAGTCAAACGCGGTTGCCTTGTCCAAGCACGCACCAGACAGCGCCAGATCGCCAGATACATCAGACGCCTGTCTTTGCCTCTGCCTCTGCCTCTGCCTTGCCTCTGCCTTGCCTCTGCCTTGGCGTCCCCCTCCCCGGACCCAGCGGCCAGGCGCCGCCGCGTGCCATGACCATCGCCCGTTGCCATGCCTTTCCTTCGCCGTCGAGGCAACATGGTCAGCGAGACGGACATGCGACGCCACACCGTGCTCGCGCCGAGGGCCTCTGCTGACGGCAACGGCAACGTCAGCGGCAACGACAAAGGCAACGACGACAACAGCGGCGTGCCTGCGCCCCTGCCCCGTCCGCCCTCGACACAGAGGCAACAGAAGCGGGAGCAGAAGCAGAAGCAGAAGCAGTCGCCGCCGCCTCCTCCTCCTCCTCCTCCCATCGACCATGGCACAGCAGAAGGCGCCCTGTCCCTGCACCCCAGCCGCGAGTCCGAGTCCGCCGCGAGCCGCCCAGATACGCCCCCTGTCCAGCAGGAGACCAACAAGCATCGACGCTTCTCCGTCCTGCGGTTTCGACATGCCTCCGACTCCCAGCTCTCGCTCCGGGCAAAGCAGCAGGCCGAGAAGCCTCCGCCCGTCCCCAGACGTATATACACCTCCTCCATCCCCTTGCTCGCCGTGTCCGCTCTCCTCCGTACTGACCATGCCAAATCAGCCCCCGCCATCATCACCACAGCCCCGACAAACGACATCACGGGCCCCAAGAACATGTCATCTCGCATGAGCCTCGCTGCAAAGTTTCGGCGCTCCAACGATGTGCCCCGCGATGACGGCGGCAACCCCATGGGCCCCAGCCGGAGAGCGGTGAGGAAGTCGTTTACCGAAGAAAGAGGCCGATCCTCTCTCGCAACATTAGACGAACCGCGATCTCCCCGTCCGTCAACGCAGTCAGCGTCGGTTTCCAACGGTACCACTTTGAGTACCTTCACCAATCGTCAATCCGAGTCGTCTAGATCCGACGCAAGCTCCACGGACCGCATCTCTCATCCCAGCCCGACTATGACCCCCAAGAGGTCCCAAGCCTCGACGCCCTTCTTCAAGCTGCGCAGGGCAAAGAAGACCCCCGAGCCAATGTTCCCTCTGGCACATCTCCCGCAGAAGAACGCGACCCATTCCTTCACCGGCTCCTCGGCATCTCTCAGTGTCGGCTCGACGCCACGTCCTGCCTCGGCGCAGAGTGCAACCACGCCTCGCGCCCACGCAGACCGTTGCGAAGATGGCGCAGCTTCTCAACCATCACCTGCTGCCGCTCTCTTTGCCCGCGGGACCGGCCTGGGTTCCGGCCACTCTTCCCCAACGCGGGCCAACGTATTGAGAGGCAGATCGTCTACCATGAGCTCCATGGGTCGCGACTCCACCGATGATCATCTTGTCCCACCTACCACGCGGACATCGACCTCAACGGGCCGCAAGAGCTTCGGCGATTTGTTTGGACTGAGCCGCATACGCCAGAATTCCGAGTTGAGCCGTCAGGGCTCCCTGACGCCGGCGACCCCGGGCTCCATCACGTCCAAGAGCAACTCCCTGCAGCTTCCGAGAGGGTCCATCGTGCTGCCGGACCGGCGTGATGACGAATCGCCAGCTAAGTACCTCACCCGTGTAGAAGAGGTCGTTAGCCGCGGAGTGATTGCCTCCGCCTTGTCCAAGGGCATTGATCCCTTCTCCGCCGCCGTGCTGAGGAGTTACATGCGGAGCTTCAGCTTCTTCGGTGACCCCATGGACATGGCCATCCGAAAGCTACTGATGGAGGCTGAGCTGCCAAAGGAAACACAGCAGATAGACAGGTGCCTACAGGCATTTGCCAACCGCTATCATGAGTGCAATCCCGGCATCTATTCCTCCCCGGACCAAGCCTACTTCATTGCATTCTCGCTGCTCATCCTGCATACGGACGTGTTCAACAAGAACAACAAGCACAAGATGCAGAAAGCAGATTACCTCAAGAACACGCGCGGGGAAGGCATCTTCGACGAAATCCTCGAGTGTTTCTACGACAACATCTCGTACACGCCGTTTATTCATGTTGAGGATGACCTCGACCTGAGTCAGGAGCGCAGCGCCACAAGCAAATCAAAGAAGCAACTCCTTTCGGCCAACGCTGGGGATCCTGCGAAGCGAGCCGCAAAGGAGCCCATAGACCCTTATACGCTCATCTTGGATGGAAATCTGGACGCGCTGCGGCCGAACCTAAAGGATGCGATGCAATTGGATGATCACTACAACTATCTGGGAACGGCTGCCTGTCTCAACCTCCAAGACTTGCAAAAGACCTTCTTCAAGACGGGTGTCCTGCAAATCGTCTCGGCCAGATCTCGCCCAGACGCCTTCATGTCGGAGAAGACAGCCACAAACCCCGAAGATGCACATCCCGGCATCGTAGACATCAAGATAACAAAGGTTGGACTCCTGTGGCGCAAAGACACCAAGAAGAGGAAGACACGCTCGCCATGGCAGGAGTGGGGGGCTATTCTCACAGGCGCCCAGCTGTACTTCTTTCGAAACACCAGCTGGGTCAAGAACCTGATGCATCAGTACGAGAACCACATCAAAGCGGGACACGATGGGATACCGATCATCTTCAACCCGCCTCTGGAGGAGTTCAAACCAGACGCGTTGATGTCGACTCATGGGGCCGTCGCTCTCCTGGACACGACCTATAAGAAGCACAAGAACGCGTTCGTCTACGTCCGGCAAGGCGGACTGGATGAGGTCCTGCTCGCAGACAACGAAGATGAGCTCAACGACTGGCTGGCCAAGCTCAACTATGCCGCTGCGTTCAGGACGTCGGGCGTCCGAATGCGTGGCGTCGTTGGAGGCAATTATGATGGTCAGGGTCGCCGCGGCATCAGGCGGCTCGATAGTTCCGAAGCCACCCAGCTCATTCAAACACCAACGGGTCTCGTGTCAATCGCACGCGGCCGGATCGACCACAAGATGGCCGAGGACATTCAAACGGCTAGACGGGACGGGTTGCAGCAGAAAATCGCAGAAGCGGAGCTCAAGGTGGAGGAGACCCAGAGACAGCTCGAGGAGCAGCTCAGGAACGCCCGTCACCTTCAGATATTAGCCCCGATCCAGCCCAGGACCAGGGAACAGCTTCTGTCGGCTGCCGCTCGAATGGCCGCACAGCTGAAGTGGACTCGCATGGAGATATGGAGGGAGAAATGTCACCGCGACATCCTGGTTCAGGACCTTGCAGACGATCGCCCAGTGTCCTCGTCGATGGCCACGCCGACAAAGAATCAAGCAGAGTCTGAACCGACATCGTCGCCTACGCCGCGGCCATTGGTCACGCGGCTCGAGTCCACGTCCAAGCGACACAGCGGTACCGACAAGAGTCCTCAAACGCCCACCGACAACAGCATCTCTCGCATTTCCAGCACAGTCGAGACACCTCACGAAGTCGAATCACCGTCCAAGCCGGCATTCCAGACACCGCCACAGAGTGCAACGAAGCCGCACCGGGGTCCACGCGATACATCGCACTCGACGTCCGACATGGGAAGCACGCGGCATGGATCAATCTCAAGCATTACCGCGCCGCCTGTGCAGTCCCCAACGTCCACGCCTCAGGCGCGGCAAACTTCGTCTCGGGATGGGAGGGGCACAACATCGTCAAGCAAGTCTGATCCGAGCCAGGACGACATTGATGCCGATGAGCGTGACTTCTTGAAACAGGCCGGGCTGTGGGAGGGTAGGTCTGGCAGGGCCTCGATAGACAAGGCCACAGCTTCGACGTCGGCGGAGAGTGCCGAGCATGGCACCCCTGCCGAGCGTGACAAGCTGGAGAGAAGCAAGATTAGACGGAGCCTTCAACGCACGCTTAGGGAGAGTGCGGGTCACCTTTCGCATCACCGGAGCCGCAAGGGCAAGGAGATTGCGGCGGCTGGGGCGTCCGAAGACACACCGCGCGACACCAAGCTCTCCCGCGGAACGGGGAGCTTCGTGGTTCACGGCAAAAAGGCATCGGTCATCAACCTCGGCACCGAGCTTCAGAGTATGTCCCAGGACGAGAAGATTCTTGCTCGAAAGCAACTACAGCAACAGCTGCACCAACAGCTGCAGCAGCAGCAGCAGCAGCTAGCAGAGCAACCACCCGCCTCCCCAATTCTCAGTGCCGAGCCAGATGACGACTTCCACTCCGCTCTCGAGACGCCATCAGAGTCGAACGAATCGAGCGACCGTAGGGAGTCTGCCGCAAGCGCCAGCACTGCCACGGCACGAAGCTTCCGAGAGCTTCACAGAAAGTACTCGTCCGCACAGGCGGCTAGAAGCGCCTCCGCGGGCGGGAGACTGGCGGTCCCCTCTGATGGCGAAAGCGAGGTGGCGGTGAGCTTCTCCGACGGACGCAAATCGCCCCTGCCGACGATTGAGAAGGGCTCAGGGGACGAGGATGAAGACGGGGACGACGACGAGGAGCCCAAGAAGAACGAGGTTGGGCAGACTGAACGAAATCAACCCCCAGGCCAGGAGCACAAGGACGAGGATAGCGACGACACGGGTGAAGAGTCGCTGCCGGAGCCAGACCACCTGTCCAGCCTCACGGCCCAGGTCATGAACGCGTGACGAGGGATGGCCCTGGGTGCAGAGGAAGAAGAGAGACGCAAAGGGTGGAAGCGGCATGTTGATTCTGGCATGATATGAATGTCGATTTAGCGGTTGTCAGGTTTTGGCTGGCATTAAAATGGGCACTGGGCATGAGGGGCTGCAAAAAACGGTTGCGCCTCTGTTTATCTTTCTTTTCGTTGTGCCATCTTCATTTACGAATTGTAGCAACCTCTGGAACTGTTGGGATTCCAACAGCAACAAATAGCAGGACTGGTCCTGTGGCGTCTCGGGGTGCGACGACGATACGTTTGTTCATTAGATTTACCTGTTGCATCTTGCCCCTGCACACCCCCCCCCTCCCGGGGAACTCGCGGGAGGGTACGAGGCGTATCTAGCTTAAGAGTAGCCGACAACGGCTTGAGGCTTCATTCTGCCGTGTCTTGCCCTCGTCCTTTGTCTTGTTGGGACAGCGTCCTGCAATACAGGGCAGTCGGGATGCGGTTTGTCAGTGAACGCGACAGGCAAGGCTGGTGCATGTAGACGGCGGCTTGGTTGAGCTCAAACGTCGAACGACTGGCTTCCTTGACGACGGCGATGCATTGCGGTTGGTTGGATGGGTGGCTTCCTATCTACCTACCTCATCTCTATTTCTTGCCCTTCTTCTTCTTCTTGGACGAGTTGGACGCGGGCGCCTTTTCCACCTTGACGCCGCCTCCACCCACCAGCCCCAGTGTCTCCTCCTCCTTGACGATGCCTCCCTGCGTCGACTCGCCGGCCTTCTTCTTACCCTTCTTGCCCTTGGGTCGGTATGTCGACCTATCGCGGAGAGGCAGCCATCGCTCTGGATCCGGGGCCTTGCCCTCGATGTAGTCCTTGGGCAACCTCCTCCTTCTGCGCTTCTTGGTAGCCTTGTCGCCAGAGGTCTCCTCAGGCGCCGGTCGCTTTGTGGAGACGGGAGCACCGCTCGGGGCCGCTGCGACTCCCGCGTCGGCCAGCGCATCGACGTCGATGCCGCCAATCAGGCTCTCGACTGAGGGCAGTTCAGCTACGTGCGGCTCGACAAGGGACGCGCTGGACGCAGCCAGAGCCGCTACCAACCCGGCCGAAACGACAGGTGAGTCTTGGTTCTCCTCGTACAGCTTCTTGAAGGCGGAGGCGGCCAGCGACAGATCGTCGAGGTTCGATGACCTCGCCAGTTCAATGCCAGCCTCTCTCAACAACGACGTGGCTGAGGCCACGGGCCGGTCCCGCCAATATGTGGCCGCCTTGACCAGCTCGGATTTGGCAGAGGCATCTCTCTTCTGTGCCCGCATCAGAGA
Organism: Tolypocladium paradoxum; assembly: GCA_002916505.1. NCBI lineage: Eukaryota > Fungi > Ascomycota > Sordariomycetes > Hypocreales > Ophiocordycipitaceae > Tolypocladium > Tolypocladium paradoxum. The sequence goes on from PKSG01000685.1 coordinate 73,520, forward strand.
CACTGCTAGGGCGACCAGGCCAGGGCTGAACCGGACGTCTCCATCTTGCTCGTCCTCGGAGCGGTCAAGGCGGCTGAAGAAGGACTCCAGCACGGACAGGGCTGCCCCGGTGTTGCTCCGTCGCAAGTGGAGCTGCATGATGGTGACGGCGAGGCCGACGTCGTCGGGGCGCTTCTTGTAGAGCGCTACCAGCTCTCGGAGGAGGTCCTTTTCGTCGACGCCCTGCGTCTCGGCGGCAGCGTTGACGACGGAGACGGTGTTTATTTCCGACCTCGTCGTGGGATGCCGCGCCTGCTCCAAGACCTTGCGAGTCCTGTCCCTGACTCCATTGGTCTTGTGCGCCTGGAGATCGACCACGGAGGTGTTGCGGGCAAGCACGCTGGATTGGTAAGAAAACAGTTTGGCATTGGTGGCGCCGGCCATCCAAGCGGCGGCCTGACGCTGGAGCAAGAATGGGTTAGCCGGTTTTGTCTCCAGGGCGGATTTGTTGTTTTGCGCCACGGCTGTAAAGTCCGGGTCGGCATCACTAGATGGTGTATGTGTGGTTAGCTGGCCAGCTCTCTCTCTCTCTCTCTGTGGGGGTTTCGGCGACATACTCGGCCGTATCCAAAGACTGGTACAAGTCTAATGCCCGTCGAGTGTCTCCCAGCTTGGCGTATACGTAGGCTTGCTGGGCAAGGATGGGCTTCAGCTCGGCCATTTTGTCTTGGTCGGTCAAGTCGTCCGAGGCATCACACAGCTTGGCGGCGCGCTGTAGCAGGTTCAGAGCCATGTCGAGGGATCCTCGGGGGATGTGAGCACACGCCGTGTTGTAGCAGATCTCGAAGGTCTCGGGGAGGCTCTCCGGGGGAGAGCCCGCGGCGGTCGGGATACCATGCCACTCGGACTGGACCAGGGCGGCCTTGATGTTGATGTTGAGGTCGTTCTCCTCCTGGGTTGTATCGGCGCTCAGGAGGCGCATGTAGATGGCCTCGGCCTCGCTGAACCGCTCGGCGCGGTAGGCAACCTGGGCGGCGATGTGGTTGAAGCCCCTGTTTTCCAGGCCGGCGGAGGCGAGGAGGGTGGTGGCTTCATCAAGCCTGCCCGTCTTGTAGAGGGCATATGCTTTTTCGAGGACGCATTTTGCCTCGAGCTTGACGCCGCCTTCGGACACGGTGCGGATGGCGTCGTCGAAGCGGTCAAGCTTGAGCAGGGCAACAACGCGGGTGTGCAGGGCAGCGAAGTCGGCCCTGTTGGCCTTGATGGCCGCGTTGGCCGCCTTGAGGACCTCGTCGTGGTCGTCGATGGTGGAGGCCTGGAGCAGGGCGCCGAGGGCGGCGGCGGCGTCTTGGGGCATCGTCTGGCCTGGACCGGGGTGTGTCGTGCTGCTCTGCTCCGCTACGGACGCCAATGCATCTCCAGACGGGCTTGCGGTGCTGGGAGGCGACTCGTGAGGTGCAGATGTGCTCACCGTCGTTGGATGGAGGTGGGTTTTTTGGGCCCTGGATGGCGGGGTCTATTCGTACAGACGTACGAATACGAATACAAGTCGCCCACAGCGCATGGGGATTAGCAAGGTACTTCGTGCTGCGTGGTTCCTGCTCCCTACCAAGGCATATACCCAAGTACCTACGTAACTAGCGTGTACTTCGTAGCAGAGACGTCTACCGGTACGAAGTGCCTTTCGATTGTTGGTATGTATTTACCTATTTAATATCTACCTATACACTCGTCGGCGTCCTTCATCCGCCCCCAAAGAGGCCCCAGAACCGCCTCTTCTTCTTCTGCGTGTCCTCGATTGCCCACGGGCGACGATGATGCAGAGGATACGTCGCCTCGGCGCGATAGTCCAAGGCATGAGAAGTCCGGTCATGGCCGCGCCGTCCAATCTCGCCCAGCTTGGTGCTCTCTGAGGAGATCGTTGTCACGGAGATCCTCCTGCCGCCGGATCGGGGGTTAGCCCCCTTCGAGGAGGATGACTGGCTGGCACCGGATCGTCTTTGGTGGTGGTCGCTTCGACGGCTGTTCCGCTTCGACGACGTCGTCGAGGAACATGTGCGCCGCGTCCTGCCGCTCCTTGAGGATCCCGTGCTTGAACGCACATGGCTCCGTGGACCGAGACGGGCCGACAGGTCAGTCATGATGCGCAATGCGTCCAGGCGCGATGCGCTCGACAAGGCCATGAGCGACGTGTAGTCGAGGGAGCTCTGTCGGTCTTTGTCGCGGGCGAGGATATCCGCGACCCGTGATAGGGCCGCCCTAAGCTTCTCGACGACTCGCCTGAGGGAGGACCTCGCGGGCGCTGCAATACACGACATTAGACGCCGACGACATCCGGGGAGTGGACGCGCATGACTTACCGTCGCCTCTCTCGAACGAGGCTCCTCGGCGCGACAGCCTGGACGAATAGGCGCTCCTGACACGGGCTCTGTCGGAGCGAATCTGGCTCCCCAGGCTGGACCGAAGGGAGTCGCTGCGTCTCTCGTCTCCGCGCTGGTCTCCGCGTTGGAGCCCTCTGAGCAGAGCCAGGCAGTTGCTGTAAGCGTCGACCAGCGACCGGATAGTATCGCCAAAGTTGCCCATGTTCCCGTCTATCTGTACCGTCGCTGCTTGGCAGGTGGACTCAATCGCAGATTGACAAGCGCTCGTCTGCGTTTCCCCCGCCGCTCTACGGGAGCCGTGGCTGTGGCATGTTAAGCGCCAGGCGATTATCGTGCAGCGAATGACGAGCACATCCGTTGCTACCAGCATCCAGAGTCCAACTGGCAGAGCCCATGCACGCGTCAGCGGCTTGCAGGCAACTGGGCGCTAGTCTGCTTCATGACGCTGGTCTCGATATTCTCAGTGCTCTTTGAAACAATCAAGGTGGTATTTTGGTAGCCAGGCAACGCTGGGATGGAGCAGTAGACAGAATCACAACATGACGAGGACAGGATGTGGCTCCATCCTGTCGTGCCGTGCCGAGTCGAGCACCATTGCATCAACCGCCACCGTGAAGCTCGAAACGGATACAGTCCCCAACTCGGAATCGATACAATCACCGCCTGCAATCAAGCACATACTACGTCGTACACGCGAGGCAAAGGCAGGTGTAGGGTAGCCTGGACCCTGTCCTTGCTCAACCGAGCAATAATAATAGCCCCTCCACCTCTGCACAGTAGTTCTCGTCCTCGACGACGGTACACGCCCATCTCCGCCTCCCCATTTCCTCTCGCGCTCGACCAAGTTATCGCATCTCGGGGCTCAACTTCACACGGTTCCTTCTCGTCAATTGCGCCACCCAAAACCGCTTCTACGGCGCCGTGCCTGCGCCTGCACGACTTCGCTTCAACCCGCCAGCCGCATACAACAACATCCCATCACCCAGCGGCTGCTGCATCCCGCAGCTCTGATATTTGGAGATGGATTTGGATATCGAGATGGGCGATGCCACCGATTTGGCCCAAGATGCGCCCCTCGCCGATCTGCCCCAAGCAGACGACATATTGGTAAAAAAAACCTGGTAGCTTCGCGGGAACGGCACTTGAACTGACATTCGACGTTGGCAGCAACCCGATGAGCCAGAAGAGCCTGGCGAGGTGGTAGACGACGAACCCACGAATGGCAGCGACGACGAGTCCAAGACTGTGGTTCCTACAAAAATCCACGTCCGGGGGCTGGATACCTTGCACACGGATGACATAAAGGCCTACGTCAAGGCGCACTTTGGCCCGGTGGACAAGGTGGAATGGATCGACGACAGCTCGGCCAACCTGGTCTTTGGCTCGGAGCCCACGGCCTGCGAAGCAATCGTTGCCCTGAGTGCCATCGAGGTCGCCGACGCAACTGCCCTCGCCGTCGGAGAGTCCCTCCCGGGCAAGCCCGTTGAGGGCAAGCCGGAAATCTCCCTCCAGGTGCGCTTCGCCGTCGAGAGCGACAGGAAACAGGCGGGCGCCGCCCTCCGAAGCCGATACTACCTCCTCCACCCCGAGCACGACCCCGAGGAGAGGCGGCGGAGGCAGCACGACAACCGGTCGAGGTATCGAGACAGGGAGGGCGACAGCCGCAGAAGCGGCAGGAGAAGGCGCGATTCGGACCATCAGGTCGAGACGTTTGAGGCGAGCATGTACGACGACGCACCGCAGCCGTCGCGTGCGAGACGCTACTCAGACTCAGAAGACCGCCCCAGGTCGCACGCAAGGGAGAATCGCGGTAAGGAGCTGTTCGGGGACCGGCCCACGAGACGCGACAGGTCGGCTTCGCCGCGGCGAGACGACGACGGCGATGCCCACATGGACATGGACAGCCTGGCCAGCTCGTCGCGCAACAACAGAGTCCGCGCCCGGTCTATAAAGGAGCGCCTCTCGGCCGACAACAGCGCCAAGGAGCTGTTCCCCACCAAGTCATCGGGCAGAGGCGGCCAGCTCGACGAGCTGGAGCGCTCCATTGGCTCGGCGCGCCTGCAGGAAGAAGACATGCCCAAGGTGGTGGCCGTCCCTGACGCCTCCAACGGCAGCGCCTTCAACATCCGCGGCCTCGCCAGCCAGCACCGCGACAGCGAGGGCGGCTTCGCCATCAAAGGGGCGGCGGCGAGCGCAAAGGAGCTATTCCCGGGGAAGCTGGGCGGCATCAATGCCGGCAAAGAGTTGTTGGATGCGGGCCGGTCGAAGCGGAGGCAAAAGGCCCAGGATCTCTTCTCGTAAGCCAAGGCGATGGACGGGGCCGTTTCAAATGGCACAGATGAGGGCGGGGGAGGGACACAATAGGTTGGACGAAAGTAGAAGTGGCCACATTTGATGATAGATACGATACCACCGCGGCGTTTTTACGAATGATTTGGCTTGATCTCTCTTCCCTACCTTGCCTCTTGTCCCGTGATGCAACGCCCCTCGGGGAGCTGTCGGTGGTAGCCTGGCAGGCTCTACCACCACCTCTCCGTCATGACATTCCCGGGGTCAACCATCGGCTCTCCGGCTGGACCTGATGCCGTGAGCGTCGCGACGAGTTCGTCCGTCATGGCTGGCGGGCCGCAGATGTAGACGAGGCTCGCCGCGTGCACGATGGCATCTCGTAGCTCGTCCCCGGAAAGGCGGCCGGCGCAGACGCCGACCTCGGCACCGCAGACCTGGTGTATGCCCCCGGCCGGCATCTCCCTCTCGCCGCCGTCGCCCTGGGTCGCATGCAGCCTCAGCGTCCCCATTACCCTGCCCTCCCCAAAGAGCCTCGCGATCCTCTCGAGGAACAGGACGTCGCCCAGCCGGCCGCCCCTGGGCATCTTGGTCGTGTAGAGCACCCGGACCTCCACGTCGCCGCCGCCGAGCCCCGGCGTCTCGCCAATGTAGCTCAGCATGCTCACCAGCGGATTCACGCCCACGCCGCCCGCGACGAAGACGACCCTGCGGATCCCGTCGAGGCGCGAGCGCGAGGGCCACTGCGGCAAGGGCAGCGGCGGGAAGACGAAGCTGCCGCCGATGCGCACGCGCAGCGTCGATCCGACGATCCGGCTACTCGGTCGCCACAGCCACGATGCGACGGCGTTGTCGGGGCACTCCTGCACAGCGAGCTCGAGGTATGGCGGGGGCTGCTCTTGGACGTCTGGCGAAGCTGCGGCTGCCGATGGCGCGGATGTGATGGTGAAGCCGCCTGGCTGAAGAACATCGGGAACATACGTATCGAGCCATTGGCCCGGCAAGAACTGCCAGAAACTCGGTCAGCAAAACCGAGAATAGAATCACAGGCGAGGTGCCAGGCCAAGATGAGGGCCAAGATCCCAGCCATTGAGGCGACACCGTCTTACCTTGACAGGCCCATGCTGGAGCTCCAGACGAAACAGCCGTATCCGTTCATTGACCTGCTCAACACGGCTGAGCCTCACCTCGTAAAGGTCCTATCACGGCGGCCCCTGTCAGCATGATGTAAAATAAAACCCCGGCACCGGAGACGCATACGCTATCCCTCGGCTCCTTGGCCGTTCGCTCTAGGTGGCCCTCTCGTGTCGTCGCCGTCATGGCGTACCGCTGGCTGGTGCCGAACAATCGTCCTCCACCCCCCAATCGCGCCAGTGAATAAAGCTCCTCGGGCCCGGCACGTTTGAGCAGCCTTGCGGCGTTCATATAGGAAGAGAGATGACCGTGGTTCTTGATGACTCTGTGTGTCGTCGTCGAGACGACTGAGGGGCAGTCCGAGGGAAATGTGGGCTGCTCGACAAGGTCCTCGGGACATGCGCCTTGGCCGTCACACGGGTCGACTGTACTACATGATGAGTATTCAAGCATCCCATCCACTTCTTTATAGCCCTTAACGCACTTCTCGGTCGCTGCATGCTCTAGTACTAGAAACACCTTGGTCGCCTGGATGCACCTCACCTCCAAGGCAGAGACATACAATATCCTACGAGGTAGTGATGGCGCTAAATTGACACAGGATTGCTTCTATCCTCCGATTTTGTGTATGAGTTTTGCCTCCGCAGTGCCATATCCATAGCGCGGATTGTCGACAGCAGCTACCGAAACCCGTCCCAGCATGCAGCCAGCTGGGCACACCCTCCTTCACGACGGCTCCGTCCAGTTCACCTGATCCATCACCTGTCCGGCGCTGGCATTCGTGAAGCCAATTCTCAGGCGAAGTCGAAGCGGCTGTAAGCAGAGTTAGGAAACAACACCAGAGCAATGTACGACGGGCTGAGTCGACGGAATAGCTTACCCCTTTGCAGCCAGATACCCTCATCATCTGTGTTGCCGTGGCGCCAGGAGCAAGCTCAGACGAAGAGACACTGAGAAGCTGGAGTTTCTGGGTCTTGGGCACAGCCGCCTGAAGTCCAACGTTGGACAGCGATACGGAACCGGACGTGTTTTGGAATCGGGCCGTTGCCTGGATGATGCCCTCGACGTTGCGCTGGACCTGGAACGTCACATTCAGGCCATTCGCATCGTAACAAGGGATACCAGCTGGCGCCGGGGTTGATTGTGACTGCTGCTGCGGCGGCGAAGCGGCTGAGCCCATGAGATTGAGCCCCGACGTGGGAGGGGCAGGCGACGACGTGGACTGTCCAGACCCCGGACCGAAGAGATCCATTATTGACGACGTGTTTGACTGCTGTGGCGGGGGTGAGGTTGATCCTGAGCTGCCGCCGCCCAGGATATCCGCAAGGAGATCCGAGTTTGACGCCTGGGAGCCATTTCCAGGTGCCGCCGCTGGCGCGTCCATAATGTCCAGGAGATCCTGCTCGGTTGGCTTGATAACCTTGGACTTCCTGTTGGCCGCCTTGGCCTTCTTGGTGGGTGCCCGGCCAAGAACGCGAGATTCCTCCTTGATCTGTGGCGGTGGCATCTTCTCGAGCACGCCGCGGCGGATCTGGTCGAACGAGAAGAGGTTGCTGTACTCGACCGCTCGCTGCTGCACCTCGACGTCCAGGCTGGTCTGGTAGGTTTGCAGGGTGCGACGGACCCGCTCTACCTGAGAAGCATCCGAGAGTCTGGTTGTAAGCTTCATGAGGGCCGTCACGATGTATTCGGTAGTCACCTGCGCAGCATAACTGCTGTTCAAGATGAGCCCGAAAAGGTCCACAATCTCGCTCTCCTGGACTTCTTGGACAAGCTCCGTCTCTTCGTACTGCCCCCCCTTGAGAAGAGCATCGGCGAACTCGCCCACGCACCAAGCTCCGGCTTGGGTTAAGCTCTCCTGGGTGATGTCCTTTTTAAGGTTCGTGTACAGCTTTTGCACAGCGTACGTCTGGAGTTCTGGGGTGGTCGCGATGAGGCGAACAAACGACGATAGGATCTGCTCCTTGACGTAGTTGCCGGCCAGCGACATAACCCGCAGCATGGTATCAAAGTGCCAGCGCTTGTTGGGCGCATACTTGTCCGCGGCTATGCCAATCTGGCTGGTCATGGTCGGCTTGAACTCGTTGTCCGCCACCTCCAGGAACGCCAACAACTCTCGGATAAGCACTCGCACGTTGCTCTCATTGATAAGCGTGAAGCTGAGATCAAGCGCTCGCCTCCTAATGCTGATATCCGGGTCTCGCAGGCATTCCAGAATCGTATTGCGGTGTCTCTGGACGGCATTGGGCTCGATGGCGACTACTTTGATGAGGGTGTTGAGGGCGACGTAACGGATGTTGTTGTCTCGGTTTGTGAGGAACTTGCCCAAGATGTTGACTCCGAGCACCCTCAGGCCCGAGTCGGCTTCGATATCGAGGATGGTACGGACCGCCTCGTAAAGGATGGAATTGCCGACGTTCTTGGACGAGTCTGTGTTTGTCGCGACCTGTGCCAGGATGTCGTTGATCTGTTCGCTCGTCTCGGCGTCACCTACAGCGAGCACCCGCAAGAGTCGTAGGATCTTGACCTGGACGAATGGGTCGGTGATGCCAGTGACATCATGCTCCGGGGCGTAGCCTGATGTCGAGAGGCCCTTCAGCGTCTTTACCAACCCAGGCACGAATACCCTGAACTTTTCCAAGATGCCTTCCTCTCCGCCCTCCTCTTCGTCTGCTTCGCACAAGCTCGTGACCAGGGTTAAGCCGCAGAGGAGAACTCCGTGGTTCCGGTCGGCCAACAGGTGAGTAGCTTTTTCGAGGAAGTGCTCCTGCAAGTCTGGGACCTTGCGGCATATCCGCATAGCACACAGGGCCGCTTTTCTCCTGATATAGGGGTTGGACGTGGAAACCAGCGTCTCGATCTCGGGGAACAGGTCTCTTGACATCTCGATGGATGCAATGTTGCCGAGCGTGCACAGGGCAAGGCCGACGATGTACTGGTTGGAGTGGCCAAGATCACTGCCGCTGCGTGTTAGCTGCCTAGAGCTCGCCTCGAAAGCAGATCGGTGCTGGGAAAGAAGGTACTTCTTGAGCGAGTTTGTCACCAGGGTCAACACCTCCTGGTTTTCGTCTAGGAGCAAGCTGGTCGCGAGATGTCCTAGGCGCTTGTCTGCGAAGCGCGGAGATGCCAGGAGCTTGAGGCACTCGATCTGTCCGAAATGCGTGCGCTCGCCGAGTGTGAAGAGGTAGAGGAGCTTAGCAACATTGTTGCGCCTGTTCCACTTTCGTAAGCCAAGGATCCCGAAGGGAGCTGCGGACAGCCCGTGGCGTCTACAACACAACCCACCTGATGCCGTGATCAGCGCTCTCCTCGCGGAAGCTGGCCCGTATAGCAGCGCTCTCCTTTTGGATAACGGCCCGTTCGTCTGCGATCGTCTTGGCCGCGCGAACATTGCGGATAAACTGCTTCACTGCAAAGCCAAACACCGTCAGCGACAGGAACCCAGATGCGCACCGAAGCCAGGGGTCGTCATACAGGAACTCATCTTGGGAACGGGGACGACCCGGCGAATGGGTCGCCTACCAGGCAAGCGTCTTTATCCAGGGACAGAGGCGGCTGGCTCGACAGGTCCGCAGCGCCTTTGTCGAGACTGTTGCGGGCAACTTCGCCAGGGCAGCCAGATGAAGCCGAGTTCGGGTTCTGTCGTGAGAGTGGCAGCCGATGTTCAAGGAGGACGGCGACTGGACGCTTCGATGGACCGTGTTCAGTGCCGGCACTGGGACTACAACGTATGGTACAGGTACCTACCTACCAGACGTGGGGCACACCACAACGTCAAAGGAACCAGTCCCGTCGGGAAAACACTCGGCCCGGCCGCGTCTACTCCAATTCCACAGCCTGTGTCTGGTTTGCCTGCTCGTGTGTGACATGTGCCCAACAAGAGATAAGGCATTGAGTGACCTGTTAGGCTGTTGTCCACTCATGTGTTCCAAGCTTCTCCTGCGGGTCTCAGCGCGGATACAGCGTTGGCGAGTGCGCACCTCTTTCGTCACACAAGGCACCGCCGTAATATATCTTACTGCCTTGCAGTTGCTGCCGTTCAACAATCAACATTCTCGGTCGGGAAGCTTAAAAGAGCCATGCGCTTGTCGACTTGTAAGGTATGCGGTTGGAGCAGCCCCTGGTGCGTTGGGGTTGCCATCGACCTTATTATCTCCATGCAATGTATGTAGAGGGTGGGCAAAGACTGAGTAGAGACGGTTACCTTAGACTTGGTTACAATCACAACCGCCAGCGGGGATGTACCGCAGGATGCACAGCGAGCAAAGAAATGCACAAGCACGAGGCGGAGCAGAAACCCCAGATATGTGTGCCGAGAGCTGATTGACTCACTGCAACAGACCAATGTCCGAGAGCCAGTGGAGAACCCAGCAAAACCGCAGAACAGACCATTCCTCATAGCATCAACCCTGCCAATCCGTTGATGACACCGAATCGCTTGCAGATTTGCCTAATACTCAAATATGAAAAGAAGAAATATTTCCCCGTGCCTCTCCCAAAACATTTTGCGCGCGGCCACGCGGGCCTAGCAAAGCTTGTCCAACACCACGGACTGGGGGCTTGTACCTATGTGCGTGTTGTATGCGTGTGACGGGGCAGGCCAGCGGGCCATCGGAAACCCAAGGTATCATTCTTTTACTTTTGCATCATGAGCTGGACAAACTCGTTGTCTGCGTGTTGAGTCAGCAAGACATCACCACACCTGTACAGCGGACAGTGGTTAAAAAGAGGGAGCGTCCTACAATCAATTCGGCCATCACCGTCCTGGTCAGCTTCACGGATCATCTCGTCAACCTCATCGTCGGTGAGCTTCTCGCCAATCGACGTCATGACATGACGCAACTCGGCGGCGGAGATGAAGCCGTTGTTATCGCGGTCGAACACCTGGCGCCGGTTAGCAGGGCATTGGCATGCGCAGCGACACGATGTCCCTGTACGGACCTTGAAAGCCTCTCGGATCTCCTCCTCAGAGTCGGTGTCCTTCATTTTCCGGGCCATCATGGTCAAGAACTCTGTGCCGACAAGAATTAGTCGTGTGATCGACATCACATTATCATCGCTTCGTGACGTACCAGGGAAGTCAATGGTGCCGTTGTTGTCGGCGTCGACCTCGTTGATCATGTCTTGCAGCTCGGACTCGGAGGGGTTCTGGCCCAGGGAGCGCATGACAGTCCCCAGCTCCTTGGTGGTGATCTGGCCTGGAAGCGGAGCGAAGAAGTTAGCTTCGGCATCGCTCCGTACGGGGTCCGCAGTAGCTGGGCGGGAGAGGAGCGTCTGTTGAATCTCTTGCCGATGCGATCGTGGAGGAGGGGAGTGGAACGCTGCAGATTGCGCTGTTCTTGGAGCAACTACTCACCATCGCCGTCCTTGTCCTGGGGCGCAGCAGGTTAGCCAACAGCGGATGGCAGAGCGAGCATCGCGAGCAGAAACTTACAAACAGGGAGAAGGCCTCCTTGAACTCAGAGACCTGCTCTTCGGTGAGGGAATCAGCCTGTCGTGGCAGGGAGCGTCAGCGTCGAGTCGACAGCATGGAGCACGGCCAGCCCCTCGTGGGCGACCGACCGCGGGGTCGCGCGACTAAAGCAGGCGCTGGCGACGGGAGCGGAGCAACAACAGCAGCAGCAGAGCAGGAAGCAGCTGGAACTCACCATGGTGGGCGAAAGCTGGAACGAATGTCGCGTGCGGCGAAGCTCAAGAGGGAGATCGGGAGGGCGTCGACGTGATGGAGTCGGGAGAGGAAGGGGAGGGTTGGTGGTGTCTTGGCTCGAGGATGGGAGCTTTTCTTTGCGGGCAGCGTCGTGGGCGGGGAGAATAAAAGTCCAAGTACGGGACGGAGTATTCGTACCTTCAGTGAAACAACCTCAAGGCGGCGAGAAATGCCAGGGTGCAGCAGGCGACCGCCTAGGGTCGGCCTGATGAGGCGCCTGCCCACCTGCTGGAGCCCGCCTCAGCAGCCGTCGGGTGCCAGCTGAGCCCGCCGTTCGCCCGCTGGGACGCCCGCTGGAGCTCCCAGAGCTCGCCGCAATGGGCCACCCACCTCACTGCGCCTTGCCAGGTTCCACTGTCGGGTGCTGCCCAAGCGTCGCTGGGCCCATCCGGTGGCGCAGAAACACCGCCCGCCGTACTCCGTACGAAGTATTCGCACGAGTACGAGTACCCAGGCTGTTCAGGCTGGTGGGGACCGAAAAGGAGCCGCACGTGTCGGCACTCTGCGGAGGCTGCGTTCGTACCACCTACAAGTAGGCACCTAGGTACCTACCTAGGGTACGAAGCATCGCTGGGTCTGCCCTGTGCTGAGGTCAAGGTGACCTGGTACCGTAATAGTGGACAGCCACCCAATCGAGCGTCAACTCCCACCCCATGCGATCCACGCCTCTCGACGACGACGATACGTTTCTCGATCCATGACCCCCTCCCCTCCCCTCCGCTGCGACTGCTTCCTTTTACACAATCCGAATCGCACATCGTGACGGCTGCGACACGCCTACCCTGCGTCCGCCATGTGGCGAGACCGCACCAACCTGTCCGTCTCCATCCGTTGCTCCCATGCCCGTCGAGCTTGACAAGCTGCCATGACCCATCGACTGACAACGCGACGCCCCATCTAGCTACGTCTCCTACCGCCAGTCGTACGCGCACCATCCCACACAGCGGAGCAAGTACGGGAGCAGCAGCGTGTCGGGTCCCAGCGCCTTCTCCGACGCCTACTCCAGCCGCAGATATGCGCACGAGGATCGCCGCGGGCTGCTCTCGGGCGGCGCCTTCGAGGACGATGGCGACGCCGTGATCGAGATGGACCTGCTCCCGCCCCGCTGGGCCGACATTTCCGACGAGATCACGGAGCTGCTCTCCGACATTGCGACCAAGGGCCAGCGTCTCGAGAAGCTGCACCAGAAGCATGTCCTGCCCGGCTTCAACGACGACGAGGCCAAGAAGGCTGAGGAGACGCAGATCGAGCGCTTCACCCAGGACATAACCAAGGGCTTCCATCAGTGCCATCGATGCATCCAGCGGGTTGAGCAGATGGTGCGCGAGTCGAAGCAATCAGGAGCCCTCAGCAGGGGCGAAGAGACAATGGCCAAGAACATACAGATATCACTGGCAACGAGGGTCCAGGAGGCCAGCGCAAGCTTTCGAAAGAAGCAGAGCGCCTATCTGAAGAGTACGCGACATCATTACCCCTGTAACGGCGCCTGGCTCACCTCTTGATTTCATAGAACTTCGAGATATGGGCGGCTTAGGATCCTTCAGCCCTGGCGAGCGCTCGTCCACGCCGCAGCCCGGCTCGTACATGGACCCGTCTTTGCAGGAATCAGACGCCGACCGGTCCTTCTCTCAGTCCACGTTACAGCAAGCCTCGCAGCAGAAGATGCTTCACTCCAACGACGCTGCCATCGCCCAGCGAGAACGTGAGATCGAGGACATCGCACAGGGTATTATCGAGCTCTCAGACCTCTTCCGAGACCTGCAAACCATGGTCATCGACCAAGGCACCATGCTGGACAGGATCGACTACAATGTGGAACGAATGAACGAGGACGTCAAGGGGGCGGACAAGGAGCTCAAGGTTGCGTCGGGATACCAGAGGAAGACAACCAAGAGGAAGATTATCCTCCTCCTGATCCTCATCATCGCGGGCCTATTCATCCTGCTCTTGATCAAGCCAAAGAGGCACGACGCAGAGTAGCCCAATGCCGCCAGATGGCGCACGCACGGCTCCCGAAGTGCCTCTGCACCACGCAGGGACCGTCCATCTCAAGGAAACCTTGGCCGGCCATGTATCAAAACAATGTACATATATCACGTCACGAGAGAGCAAGCAAGGTAGCCACAGTTGCGCGCTTGGAGTCAAGGGTTTTGATTAGAATCACATACAGGGGGACATACTACATATATCTGTCTCACCAGCCAGGTTTGGTATGTTCAGATTGGGACACATCTCTTGCCATCTTGATCACGGGTCCCCGTCGCCTACCCGGTCCTCTGTCTCTGGTCAAACGCCTTTCCAAACAGCCTTGGATACCGACTCCATAATTTGGGCTTTTGTCGTTCCAGCTCCCGTGCCATTTCTGGTAGACTTGGTAGGATTTCCGCGCCCCATGCCTCGTCGACCAGAGCCTTCATACTCTCCGCCGACATCTCGTTCGTGTCTCTCGACCTGTCTCGGCGCCGACCAGGCACCTGGCCCAGTGCAATGCGCGAGATCACCGCGGCTCGCACTATCTGCCTGTCGATCAACACTCCTTGGTCCCGCAAAAGGGCGAGCAGCCGTACGCCACAGGCAACGTCAAACTCGACGATGCCTGAGCTATCGGTCCCCATGAGCGCTGGGATGTTTGGTCGGGCGGCCAGAGTCTGGTCAAACCCCCACCTCACAATCGAGCGCTGCAGGCGTGCGTCGAATATCTTTTGCACGGGATGCGCGCGATGGGTGAAGGGCAGGTCTGCAGGGATATACTCTTTCGCATCGTTTTGGTTGGCCACCCCCTGAATAGAGACGTTGTCGCTTCCTTGGGTGTGACGCTTGTCGTTGGAGCCCAGCCTGCTCAAGCTGCGGTCATTCTCTCCTGTCTGGAGAGAAGAAATGGGGTTGCTTGAGTCCGTTGACGTCCCGTCGTCCACTCTCCTTAGAAGGGTAATCTGTTGTATGAACAGCTCTTCAGGAGACGTGTAGCCATCATTATTGTGGCCGATTTTCATTCCAAGAACGCCATGAGTGACGTGCAAGTCAGCTTCGTTCTCCTTGACCTCGGTCTCAGGCAGCATTGGCGCCTTTTCTTGAGCGGGCGTCTGGGTTCCAGCCAGTTGCGGCAAATCCTCTCGGTGTACCGGAACCAAGCCCCCGTATGGTGGCGTATAAAGCTGAATGATTTCGATACAGAGTTGTTCCAGTTCGTCAAAGCGCCCCAGGCGACCAAGGTTGTATAGGAGAAGCTTCCAGTACTGCAGGGGTATGGCAACGTCATGACAAGCAATGCGACGGGTGAAGTCAATCGCCCTGTTCAATGGCGACTCTGGATCGGTATCGGAAGCTCCCCTCAGGCGGGTCCTTTCGATGGGGTGCTTTCCAAGTCCCCAAAAAGTGCGCTCCAGAAGCTGAGTGGCGTTGTTCTGGACCATGTTGACCCTCAGTGCCTCCATTCGGTCGAGGACAAATCTGGTCTTGCCCATTCTTCGCTTGGAAAGCTCGCTTCTCAATAGCGAGTTGAGCCGCCGAGAGGACGGTCCGGTCTCGACAGCCCATTCGATGGCTTGAAAAAGTCTTTCCCGTTGCCAGTCGCCGTCTCGAACTGATGCGGCCATGAGCATCTGTCGCGTTTCCATGTCGTCAAATTCGTCTGGATGGATATCACAGCTCAACAGTTCGGTAAGCAAATCAGCCTCTCCGTGCCTGGCGAAGAAAACCAGGACCTTGCAATATGTCTGGGGCGCAATTTCTATCCCCAGCCTCTCGAGTTGTGCTATGCGAGATGCAACGCCTTTAGCATCCGATTCTCGCAGGGCAAGTGATTGGAGGGAGCGAGGCCCAATGACGCGCAATCCAAGCCTGTAGACAAGGTTGATGGCAAATTCGACAGATGTCCATGAGCTGGCGAACCACTTTGCCACTATGGAATCGCTGTACTGGCCTGTCGGAGGGTGGTGGGCGACACGGGGTGGTTCAAGCGGTTCATTCTTGGTGCCATATCGGAGGGACTGATTCTCAAGCCCCGCCGCTGCCAGCTCCTCCTCGGTCAACACGATAGACGGATAGTAGCTGGCGAGGAATGTGATGAACAGTCGCGATTTCGTCGTTGTGGGGAGGTCTTTGAACAGAATAAACTTCCTCCGCCACGTGCGAGCCAGCTTCGACTGCCCAGATGCATATAGCGCCGGTATTATGTAGTCGTACAATCCGCGCTCCGTGCTGAAGACGTACAGAGTTGTCAGGTTGCTCTGCATCTGTGGCGTAGGGTCGACAACGAAACTTGAGAGTAGAGCCCCAAAGACTTCGGTTCCGGGAGGGAAGTTTGGGGCTAGTTGCAGGTGCCACCGAACAGCCTCCTCAAATCGAGCCTGGTCAAGGAAGAAGTGCATTATTTTCATGTAAAGGTCGGGCCACTGAAAGCCACTCTCCGTACATAGCTGCTGAGCCACATTGACGAGTGCGGCAATGTGCGCGTCACTATTGAGTGCGGCTGCCAGGACCCCATCACGGAGCAGGTCGGCGTCGGGTTGGGCAAAGAGGTCGAGGAGCCCCCTCTCCTTGACGGATTCAAAAACCGCCCAGACGCCATGTTCCCCGTGCTGACGGCGGAGAACAGCCAGACAACGCTCCCAGCTTCTAAAATCGTCCGGATGCAGCTCCGCTTCGGCCTCGGCCTCCTGCAATGCCTGTCTCGCGTGCTCACGGAGCGTTGCGGTCGGTTGTCGCCCGGTTAAAGCCGTTTTGTGCTGCGCTCGAGCCTGCCCTAGCCCCCCGTCTGTTTTCCATCCTGACGACTGCGACGAGGCGTCCCAATGGCCGTGTGCCGTCGGATCCCCCCGATTATGGGCCTGATCTTGACAGGGCGAATGGGAAGATCTGGCCCGGCTGATCGAGGCGACCGTCGTGGCAGAAGGGCGTACTAGGGCAGTAAAGTTTCGAGTGAGCGGGCTGGAGAGTCTGGCTTTCGCGGACGAGGCAGATTCCGTGGCGACTCGTGTTGCGGGTGGAAAACGTCGAAGAGGCGGCAAGGTCTTTCGCATTCCCAGGACTGCCTTCGGTAGCTGCAGCGATGTATTGTGTCACCGCATCGGATCGGCCGATATTTGGCACAAGGCACCGACGGGTAGCCGGGCAGCCGGTAGGATTGATGGAGATGCTCAGCTGGAAACCCTGTGCAGCTGCCTTCTGCTGCAATCAGCTCGAAGCACTTCTGGAAGTTTGTAACTTGTAACATACCTCGATACCTCAGCTTGAGAGCAATGGTATGGGGTGGAGCACGCATCCCAGTTGTAGGAACTGTTTCGCTGAGTCATCAACATCCGACTCCAATCAGAATGGCCTCATTTCTGCAACCGACAGCCATTCAACACCATCGACCACTGCATCACTGTAATCCCTCACGCACACCCGACTCTCGAAGCCCCGCGCACGTCTGAGCACACATATTTCAAGATGGGGTAAGCCACTACCACACAGAGACCGACCCGCAACGAGCCAATGTCCCGTCCCCCCGCGCCAATTGCGATTCCGAGCTTGGCAAGTCGTGGGAGGAATGAGCATCAAGCTGACGCAGCTTCAGTATGGTCGACGCCAAAAACAAGGTGCCCGAGCACCAGCGCTTCTACCAGCAGGCGTACAAGGCACACACCCGCCTCTGGAAGATTGTACGATCGCATTGCTGCCACCCCGAACGGTTCCGGACAGGACACTGATGCGACTGCAGGGCTCCCGAAGCCGCTGGTACATGACGCCGTACCTCATCGTCCTCTGGGGCGGATTCGGAGGTTTGTTCCTGGGCACTGAATCCCTTGCGAGGTTGCTCTGACGAATTGGTAGCTACCATGTACGCGGCTGGACGGAAGGTCACCGGCCACAACACCTGGTTCGGCAAGGATTAAGCAGCGGTAGCTCAACAGGAACTGTCTGCCGTGGCGCGTTTGCAGACGCGGAATCTGTGCGATTACTGGACTGTTGTATAGACAGACACAATAAACCCTTTGCGGTCCTCTCCTTTGTCTCATAGCCCTTCCTTTCCTCTGGACGTGATTCTAGGTCGCAGCGAGAGGTTCCAACGTGAACTGTTGGGACCACCATCGATCGGACGCACGAAGCATTCGTATTATTGCGCATCCTTTACTCCACATGTCTCTAAAATACATGACAGGAAGTCTCAAGCTGTTGGGCCAATCCTGCGGAAGACGTCTGCCTAACCCTTCCCACTGCGTGGCAGGAGTCTCCTCATGTTCGCTGGTCACCAAAACTCCGCGCTGCTTAGTAGCCCGTGGCACCCGGGGCCTTCTCGTCCTTGCGCAGGTTCGTCAACGTTTCGCGGAATCGCTCCTTTCCAGATCCAGCAGCGCCGCCCTTGCTGCCCTTGCCGCTGACGTCGACCAGCTTGGCGATCCGGTCCCAGCTTGTTCCACCAGACACGGTGTCCTCCCGGCTGGCTAGGAACTGCTCTGCTTCCTTGCGGGTCTGCGCGATGCCCTTCTCCTTCTTTGTGTTGTAGTTCTCGTAGAAGTCGTCGATGTTCTGTTGCGCCTCCTTGATCGTCTCCTCCTTCTGAGCCGCAAACTGTTCGGCTCTCTTGGCGATTTGCGCGTCTCGACGCTCCCTCCACTCTTTAATGACCTCAGGCTCCTCCTCCGCATCCACACGGGTTTGGTAGCCCGAGTTATAGATCACGGAGGGCCCGGTGATGGAGCTGCCGCCCAGGGGGCCACCGGTACCCTGCACACGGTCTGGTCAGCGTCTCAGCCTCGAATCGAACGTAAGTACTTACAGCTGATGAGCTAGCAAGGTCAGGGAACTGAGACTCGAATGTGGATTGGGCATTATCGCCCTGTGCCAGGAGGTCGCCGCTGGGCGCTCCGAGTGCGGCAGCATCGTCGCTGGTCGCAAACTGGTCTGCGTCGTCACCAAGAACGGCCTTTTCGCGGGCGAGGAAATCATCGGCGGAGGGATCGGCGGAGGGATCCTTGATATCGGTTTGCGCTTGAGGGAGTCGGCATTAGCAACGTGAAGCTTGGCTGGCAGGAGGTCAAGGTAAACTCACCTCCCGAATCGAAATCCTCAAGAGAGGGGAAGCGGTCCGCCATCGTGAATGACCAAAAGAGAGCTAATTTTCAGCACCTGGGGTTGGGCCTCGTTCAAGAGCGTGCAAGATGCGAAGGTGTCGCTCAACGGTGGGAATCGTAGTGACGACGGTTGTTGCTTTGTACGTTGTACGTGCTCTCTGGGCACTGACCCACCACCTCACTGCGTCAATGTATTATCCGTTCCCTGGCCGGGGAGCATGGGGCTGAAATCTGCCGGGCGGTGAGGGGCTGACGGTGCCCACTGGGCTGGGCAGCTGAGGCAGATATTGCATAAACTGGGGTATATGCACGGGCTCATGCGTACGTTCTTGCTGCTTAGCTGCATCAGGATTTGCCATGTTACGAGTACATGTTACAGGTGCTCCATGTTTCCTTACCTAGGTACCTAGGTAATCTGCTGCATGAGAGGTTCTCCAGCAGGCTTTGGCCATCAACCAGCTGCTGCTCGACTACCTGAAGGATTCTCGTTAGCTTTTCTTGCCAGCTAATATCGTAGGGCACATTTTGTCAACACTCAGAGGGCTCAAGGACCTTGTTTGCGCGCGATCTTGGTTTGCACGAACACGGGCTGCAGCAAGCTTGGTCCCACAGCCAACTGCATCGGACCTTGGCTCAGCTGTCCATCGGTCGTCCCACGGCAACGATTCTTCCTTTTCCAGAGACAGGCCATTATCGCCCGTAGAGACAATCTCACGCGACCGGGAATCTGCCTTGGGCGAAGTCCGGACGACTCTCTGGCCTATCGTGAAGGACGCGAACGTTTCGACCATCTTCGACAATGGCCTACAACGATGACTCCGTGTTGGCGCGGCTCTCGTCGCTCAACGAGAGCCATGACAGCATCGCCACGGCAGCTCAATGGATCATGTTTCACAGGTAAGGCTGCGACGGCGAGCTCCAGCTTCGAGTCATCCTGCGCATGCTGACCTGTATTCAGGAGACATGCGGACCGCACAGTGCAGCTGTGGATGCAGCGGCTGAAGGACTCATCCAGCACCAAGCGCTTGAGCCTTGTGTACCTTGCAAATGGTAATCATCTCTGGCGCGTGAACTACGGAATTCTTTGCTAAAACATCTCGTCTACAGAGGTCGTTCAGCAGTCCAGGATACGCCACAAAGAAGACTTCGTCATCGCGTTCTCCCCCGTGGTTGCTGAAGCTGCGGCCATTGCCTATAAAGGCGCGCCAGCCGAAATCCAGGTTAAGTTGAGACGCGTGGTGGATGTCTGGAAGGACAGAACCATCTTCGAGGTGCCTATTCAAGGTGCCATTGAAGCCAGACTTGATGGTACGTATGCCACACATTTCTTGGTCTTGAAGCCGTTATTGAGTGTTCAATCAGAGTTGGACAAAGCTCGAGGGACCGCTAAGCCAGGTTTTGGAGGGTCCCCCTTTGGAGGCTCGTCAGTAGGGGTGCCGTCGGAGTTTTCGCCATTGGTCTCTGCCCACCAGAAGGTATCCAAGTTGAGCGTCCCTCTGAAGGCGACGATTATCTCTGCGAATCAAGAGTACGACAAGCAGACGGACCCCGATACAGCAGTGCCATCAGCTCCGGTCTATGCCGCCCGACTCAATGGCCTTCTCAAGACTCTTGCTAACGCAGAGAGCGCCGTGGCGGAGTGTGTCAAAGCTCGCGAGGGGTTGGTATCGGGGCTGGAGAAGATGTTGGATGCCAACCGAGCTGCTCTGGAAAGCGACAGGAGCGCTGCGAGCGAGTTGTCGAAGCGGAAAGAGGAGATTGAGGACAAGAAGCAGCAGGTGGAGGTGGCTATTATGCGAGCCCTCGGGCCTGCGGAGGGCAACGGCTCCCCGGAGGAGGGAGGATCCGCGAGCCCGCCTCCCGAGCCGGACCGACCTGAAATGGAAGCGTTGACGCCGCCTAGTCTGGATGACGAACCTATGGTTCTACCGGACGAGACACCGGCCCAAGAGACGACAGACGGCCACGGCCAACTCGCGGGAGTAGCGGGCACGGAGCTGTCGCCCGGCTCGGCTCCCTCTTATCAAGCCGTGCCCATCTCCACCAACGGTTCCAAGAAGAGACGCCGAATCGATGACTCTGGCGACTTTCCTGATCTAGGCGGCGATGACGGGATAGATCCCGAGGTGGCTGAGATGCTCAGAGAGGGGAACGAGACGTGAGATTTAGCAGAAAGGGGCTTCGCATACCATCCAGCGTTGGCGGAGGCCTGGGCGATACAAGCTGGTTGGACAATGGGTGGAACCTCGTATCTGCATGTAACAACTTTGTATTAAATGTCACGGGAAGGATTTGGGCCATCTGTGTGCCCCGGATCTGGTGGATGTTTCCCTTAGTATTCACGGTATCTTCCATTACATGGCTTGCCGAGACCACCTGGTTCTGCGAGGACGGGCGCTGGACGTTGGCGCCACAGCTCGGTATACGTTGGCACACAGCACGGAGTACAGCAGACTCCCCGCCCATTGCCTCTCGTTGCACAGCTCTTTAGCTGCATTGTCACACACACAAGCCGCCCTGATCCGAGAGTTCCAGGTTCCAGGTTTGCTTGCGATGGGGGCAGTGGACGGCTCGGCGGGACGTTGGACCGGGGCCGCGCGGTAGACCATAGTTCCGACGCGAGGCCGCATTGGCGGGCAGGCCCACTCCAATGTTGGCGCCGCATGCAGCGCAGCTCGGGGCTCGCTCACCTTTTCCAGGGTTATTAAACTTATCTGCCAGAAATGCCGCGACCATGACGGCATCTCACGCAGCGCAATTTTGAACCGCCTCACCTCGCCATCCTCCCGCGCAGACGCCCCCGCCCCGCTGAGCTTCTCGTTGAGCTCCTGGCTGCTCTACTCTACGCTACGCCTCCCCTGGGCGAGTCGATGATGCATCGCCGAGTCGCCGCTTATTAGCGTAGCATCCGTCAACATGGTGTCGGGCGTGGCGCGGCGAGCGCTGCTGCCCCGACTCGCAGAGGGCTCGCCCGTGTCGGCTCGGCCGACAGCGACCCCTATTCTCGGTCGGGCGCCCTCGGAAGCTCATCTCTGCAGGTCCAATGCTTCAACAACGCCGGCCCCGAGCCTGTTCCACACGCCGTCGAGCCGCGAGCCGCTTCTCCCAGCCTTTTCGCTTGCAGCGTTTCGAGCCCGCGGCCTTTCCGCTGCCGCGCAAGCCCAGCAGTCGCATCCTCGGCACCGGGCCTTGCAGCATGGGCGTATCTTGAACTCCCTTCGCTGGTTCTCCCAGGGGCCGCACGCCCAGCAGCAGGTCCGCGCGAGGGTGGATGAGAAAACCAAGCAACCGGAAGAGCAGGAGGCGCGGCAAGAATCCCTGGACGGGGAAAAGGACCAGGACTTCGAGAAGAGCGACAGGGCAGCCAAGGCCGCACAGGTGAACTTGTCTGCCAGGCTGTCCAAGGAGGGCATAGGGCAGAGCAAGGCTGGCTTCGGGGAGGTATGGAGGCTCGTCAAAGTTGCCCGGCCGGAGCTCCGGTGGCTAGCTGTGGCCTTTGTCTTCCTTGTCATTTCTTCGAGCGTCACCATGTCGATCCCGTTCTCCGTCGGCCGAATCCTGGACCTCGCCGCCAAGGGCGACGCCGAAGACATCCGCCTGTTTGGCTTCACGATGAATCAGTTCTTCATGGGCCTGGCGGCCATCTTGACCCTGGGAGCCATGGCCAACTTTGGGCGGGTCATCTTGCTACGCATTGTAGGCGAGAGAGTCGTAGCACGACTGCGATCTCAGCTGTACAGGCGGACGTACGTTCAGGACGCCGAGTTCTTCGACGCCAACCGTGTGGGTGACCTCATCTCGCGACTCAGCTCCGACACGGTCATCGTGGGCAAATCTGTCACGCAGAACCTGAGCGACGGGCTTCGGGCCCTCTTCAGCGGTGGTGCCGGATTCGCCATCATGATTTGGACTAGCCCGCAACTTACCGGGCTTCTGCTCCTCATGTTCCCCCCCGTCGCGATCGGTGCCGTGTTCTACGGCCGGGCCATTCGAAACGTGAGCAGAGCAATTCAAAAGAACCTCGGAACGCTTACGAAGATTGCCGAAGAGCGACTGGGCAACATCAAGACCAGCCAGGCATTCGTCGGAGAAGTCCAAGAAGTTGGTCGCTACAACAAGCAGATCAGGCGCATCTTTGCGCTGGGTAAGAAAGAATCCCTCATTGCCGCTACCTTCTTCGCGTCGACGGGATGGGCTGGAAACATGACAATCCTGGCCATGCTTGTCGTTGGAGGCAGCTTTGTGAGGTCCGGGGCCATGTCACTTGGAGAACTGACATCATTCATGATGTATACGGCTTTTGCGGGCTCCAGTCTCTTTGGGCTCTCCGGGTTCTACTCGGAGCTAATGAAGGGAGTGGGTGCGGCAAGTCGATTGTTCGAGCTGCAAGATCGCAAACCGCACATCCACCAGACGGTGGGCACCACAGTCAAATCGGCCCAAGGCCCCATCAAATTCAACGACGTCAGCTTTGCCTACCCGACTCGGCCGGCGGTGAAGATATTCAACGGCCTCAGCTTCGAGATCCCTTCGGGGAGCAACGTCTGCGTCGTTGGGCCGTCCGGTGGCGGCAAGTCTACGGTGGCCTCGCTGCTACTCAGGTTTTACAACCCAACGTCCGGATCCATCACCATCAATGGCGTGGATGTCTCGGGAATGAACGTCAAGTCGCTCAGGAGACGCATCGGCATGGTGTCACAGGAACCGGTGCTGTTCTCGGGGACCATCGCCGAGAACATTGCGTACGGCAAGCCCGCGGCACCTCGAATGGAGATCATCTCGGCTGCGAGGAGGGCCAACTGCAACTTCATCAGCGACCTTCCGGATGGCTTGGAGACGCAGGTCGGGGCCAGGGGATCGCAGCTGTCGGGGGGTCAGAAGCAGCGCATTGCCATTGCCCGAGCTCTGCTCAAAGACCCGGATATCCTGATCCTGGACGAAGCCACGTCGGCGCTGGATGCGGAGTCGGAGACGCTGGTGAATGAGGCGCTGGCCGGGCTGCTGCGCGGCCACAACACGACGATATCCATTGCGCATCGCCTGTCGACGATCAAACGGTCAGACCAAATCATCGTGCTCAACAACGAGGGCAAGGTTGCCGAGATTGGCAGCTACGCGCAGCTCGCGGCGGACCGAGGCAGCGCCTTCAGCAAGCTGATGGAGTGGCAGATGAGTGGTGGCGAGATTCCCGAGAAGAGGGCTTCCGAGTCTCGTGCTCACATCACGGAGGCCGAGGAGATGGAGCAGGACCTTGTGCGAGACGAGGAGGTGCTGGGGGAGCACGAAGAGGCTGACAAGGAGCCGTCGCGATCCACGGACGACGACAAGCGGCCCTGAGGAATAGCTCGACACGCTCCCTGTGCTGGCCTAGGCGCGAGGGTGGATGCGAGGGATTGCAACTAATATCACGGAACAGCTACCATCCAAGAGGGTGTGTAGAATTGCCGGATCTTGGATTTGTATAATATTATCCAAGGTACCAAGCAGGCATGGCGGGTTGCGAAGCGCATCATGTATGTATGCGGACAACTCCACTCGCGACTGGTGTGTGGGCGTACAAAGTATATCAAGGGGGCGGAGCAGAGTCTTGTTTTTGAAATTTAAGTGAGAGAATAGACCAATGTCGAATGCTTGCTTCGACGGAAAGGAACGGCTGCAGTCGTTGAGTCGTGACCTGTAGATGCTGACGCGTGGCTGCGGCGCAAACAGCGGGTAAGGTATTAATAGTCGGTACGAAGAGCACAGCAGCAATCATCACATGCCGAGGTACTTGCAAGGGCACAGCCGACGAAACAATTGCTCTCGCATGGCTCTGCGAGGAATCTTGCTTCCTCCACATGGCCGCCGTGCATTTCTCGTTGTAACAGTACGAAGTACATGCGGCCGTAGCATCCCCTCGTCGCCGTGCTACTTAAGGTGGCGCTCACGGCACTCAGCCGTCACCTCGGACCTGCACCGTGGCCAATACTCGGACCGCCGGGCATATTCACAACCCAGGTACGAGGACACGCGAAGCCGTCGGCATGGCAAACGTCACCGAGGGCACGTTTAAGAATGGCGATGCCAGCTTCTACGCCAGGACCTGGACGGTGAGTGTGGGTATGCGGCTGGCTGCATGTTCGAAGCTGACGGCGCATATGTCCAGCCCGAGGGCGACGGCGCCCGCGTCAAGGCCAAGCTCGTCTTCGTGCACGGCTTCAGCGATCACGTCAACCGCTACAACGACTTCTTCCCCCAGCTCGCGGCGCACGGCATCCAGGTCTTCGCGTGGGACCAGCGCGGATGGGGCCGCAGCGTCACCAAGCCGGCGGAACGCGGCCTCACGGGGCCGACGTCGCAGGTCGTGGCCGACGTGGCGGCGTTTGTGCGCGACAAGCTGCAGGCGCCGTCCGAGGGCGCGCCCGTCTTCGTCATGGGCCACTCGATGGGCGGCGGCGAGGTGCTGACGCTGGCGGGCGACGCGCAGCACGCCGAGCTCGTGGGCCGCGTGCGCGGCTGGCTCCTCGAGTGCCCGCTCGTCGGCCTCGCCGCGGGCGAGGAGCCCAGCAGCCTCAAGGTGCTCGCCGGCCGCCTCGTCGGCCGCCTCCTGCCCCGGCAGCAGATCAAGCACGTCGTGCCGCCGGAGCAGCTCAGCAGGGACCCGGCCGTCGTCGAGTCGGTGCGCAACGACGCGCTGTGCCACAACACAGGCACGCTCGAGGGCATGGCCTCGCTGCTCGACCGCACCGCCATGCTGTCGTCGGGCCGCGTCCGCCTGGGCAAGCAGGTCCGCAGCGTGCTGCTGGCCCACGGCACGCGGGACCAGACGTGCAGCTACGACGCGGCCATGAAGTTCCTCGAGAGGCAGCACGCCGTCGAGGACCGTACGTCCAAGTCCTACGAGGGTGCGTACCACCAGCTGCACGCGGACCTCTGCAAGGACGAGTTTGCCAGGGACGTGGCCGACTGGATCCTGGAGCGGTGCGAAGGCGGCAAGGCGTCGGGAGAGGGCGAGGGGCCGCCGCCGCCGCCGCCCGAGGCGAAGCTCTGAGATGCCGGCACGACGATACGATGCATATCAACCGGGTATCACGATGACTCTTTGTGGGGTTGGGAGAGAAATGTCAACAGGGTTGAGCTTGGATAATGTATTTGGGTAGTTCCATCATCTGTTGTTAGCCAGTACTGTCATGGTAGTGTTGCATCGCGCCGAGGCTGATGCAACCTTACTCGTATGCAGAGGACCTCGCAAGCCGATCTCGACATGTCAGAACACGGCATTTGGTGCAAATAGCCGCGCAAACATCCATCAGTCTCACGCAGAGTGCCTGCCCGTATGTATTCAGGTGCGTCTGCTGCGATGGAATAAGCATGGCCTGTAACTTGACCACCTGAAGCGGGCGTCGGAAGAGGGCAGCAACAAGGCCCGACGACGCCCGAGGAGACGGGCCACACGAAGTATCAGACGAGACTTTGTGCCGTCAGCCGTACCCACCGCTGGTGCTACGGAGGCACGTGGAGAGGCGCAGGGGCAACATCCCTAGCCCTCGGCTCTGGTTCGGCTCCGAATGCGCTGCTTTGCATCGGGCGTCACTGCAAGGCAGGGGACCGCAGGCGGCCTCCCTTCAGCTGCCATCGGCAGTTGCGAGTTGCCGTCTTGGAGACTTCGACTAGGACTTGGTTGACGCCCGATATGTCCATGAACAGCTACATAGCCTACGCGAGGAGGGGTTTCGAGCCAATGGCGGAGAGCGGATTGAGGTGATGAGGCCTCTGCTCCGCATGTCGGCCTGCCCACGTGTGCAGGGCCAACGACGTGCCATGCACCCAGTCCGCCATGTCTTCCTCGTTTGTTGAGACGACCTGAGGCCTCCTGCTCCGTTGGTAGGTATTACTTGGCTCAAGATCAGCAACTGTGGAGCGGGCTTGGCCTTCGTCACTCGCGTAGTAATAGTCGCCTGTCTGATTGATCAAGCACGGCAACCAATGTCGGCCATGAGCTGCAGTTGCAGTTGCGCTACTCTCGCCACCCCTACCTATCTGATCTTCGAGCCACCCACCCATCCATCCATCCATCCATCCATCCACGAAGCCAACCCTCCATCCCTCCCCTACTCCGGTCCTCCGCCGTCGTGTTGCTTTTCCCATAAATACTGCGCCCAAGCCCGTGCGGAGCTCCGCCGCGGCAGCTCCGTACCCGGCAGCAGCTCTTTATCTGATCCCTCGCCCCATCCCCTTGCCCGACTCTGTCCCTTGTGCTACAGCCTTCCAACTTTTGCAAGGCACCGTCACTCGATTCCTCGTCTCCCTCTCTCGACGGGCCGGCCGGAGCTCATCTCGGCTCCCATGACGCCCGACGCCAGCAACACCATCACACACCATCCGTCCGTCTTCCACCTCCTGGACATGTCGTCGCCCAGCTCCAGCAGCTCTCGCTCGCCAGCTCGACGCCGTGATGGCGCCAGCACCGCGGTAGAGCCCATGCCCCCCGCGGACGAGGCCAACGACGCCTTCGAGCGCCATCCCTCGCGCGCCACCGACGTCGAGAGCCAGATGACGGCGGGCTGCAACACGCGCATCCCCCGGCTCAGTGTCGAGAGCGACCCCTACGGCCTCTCCTCGTCGTACAAGACCGACTCGGACCTGGACCAGTTCAAGGCCAACTCGTCCCGTAAGAGGGACGGTGCCCGCAGCCGTGGGCCCCTGAGCACCGGCCCTGCGTCGTCCGAGGACACGGGCAAGGCTGGCCCCAAACGCGACGCCCGCAAGCTCCGCGGCTTCTACGAGAACCAGAATGCCGCCATCGAGCGCATGCTCAAGTCGGTCGACGAGCACCGCGCCGACGCCCGCCAGGAGCAGGGCGACGACCAGCTCAAGTTCCGCATCGCCATCTACGGCTCCCTGGCGGCCAACATCCTCCTCGCCGGGCTCCAGCTGTACGCGGCCATCTCGTCGGGCTCGCTCTCGCTCTTCACCACCATGGCCGACGCCATCTTCGACCCCCTGAGCACCCTGACGCTCATATTCTCGAACCGCGCCATCAAGCGCGTCGACCCCCGCCGGTTCCCCGCCGGCAAGGCGCGCCTCGAGACGGTCGGCAACATCGTCTTCTGCTTCCTCATGACGTCCGTCTCCTTCATCATCATCGCCTTCGCGGCGCAGGAGCTCGCCGGGGGCGAGTCGGAAAAGAAGTTCCACCTGCCATCCGTCATCTCGGTGTGCGCGGCGTTCCTGACCAAGTTCTGCCTCTTCCTGTACTGCTGGTCCATCAAGGACAAGTACAGCCAGGTCAACATCCTGTGGCAGGACCACCGCAACGACCTGCTGGTCAACGGCTTCGGTATCCTGACGTCGGTGGGTGGCGCCAAGCTGCAGCCGTGGATCGACCCCATGGGCGCCATCCTGCTGTCGCTGCTCATCTCGGGCGTGTGGCTGCACACGGCCTTTGGCGAGTTCATGCTGCTGGTGGGCGTGGTGGCGTCGGTGGACACGCAGCAGCTCATCACGTACGTGTGCCTGACGCACTCGGCATCGATCCAGGGCATCGACACGGTGCGCGTCTACCACTCGGGGCCGCGGCTCATCGCCGAGGTGGACATTGTCATGGACCCGACGGGCACGCTCCTGGAGACGCACGACGTGGCCGAGGCGCTGCAGTGTAAGCTGGAGAGCCTGCCGGACATTGAGCGGGCGTACGTCCACATCGACTACGAGACGACGCACAAGCCGGAGCACGCCTACAAGAAGGACTTGTGATGAGAGGGACACGTAGGGCCTGCGGCGAATCAATTATTCGTTGGTGCTCACGTCGCCGCGGACTGGCATGTGTTGGGTCGTCTGCTGCTGGGGTGAGGTCCAAGCTTGGACGGTACCGTACGTATACTTGCAGCGGCCTGGCTAGGTACCCGCTGCGTATTTGAGTCAACCCGTCTCGGCCTGCTCGTGCAACATGGCCTCGTGCATACATGATGGTCTGCCTGTAGCCGCGCCTCGGCGAGTGGCGGAACAACGGAGCTCCGGTGGCGGCGTGCCAGTGACAGCGACGTCGGGCTAGCGCGACTAGGCAATACGAGTACCTAATCACAAACAGCTCTCGCTCGCACTTGGCGACGGCTTCGTCCAGCTCCGCGTGACTAGCCGCACCCGCCAATCCCTCACCACGGCCTCGTCGACTCTCCCCCGCGCCCTGCCCTCGGCAGAGAAACGAAACCCGCGACGTCCCTCACCCCCCATGGACTGCGGGCTGCCCTGACTCCAGGTCAATTGCGCGAGAAGCGTCCTCCAGCACAGCCGCAGCACAATGGCCACAGCGGCGCCGAGCGGCGAGCACGTTTACGCGACGGTACGTTTCTCGAGACGCCGCTTGCTCACCACGCCCACTGCTTCTGGCCCCAAATGGTGCGTGTCTCGTGTGTGCGCGGCAACATGCTGACCCTCTCCCCTTGCTCGCTGTAGCTTCTCCTCAGCGACTCTTACCTCCCAGGTACGTGCGCATCCAATCCCTCCAGCACAGCAGCCCATTGCCCGCTCCCACAAGGCTCGGTCCTCTGACAAGCCCCTTCGCCTCGCAGGTGCCCTCGTCCTCGCCCACTCGCTGCGCGATGCTGGCACTACCAAGAAACTCGCCGTCCTGGTCACGCTCGACTCCGTGTCCGCCAGCGCCATCACGCAGCTCAAGGTGAGACTGAGCCCAGGCCCTCTTGGCCCTGTGAGCGACAGGCAGCTGACGGCGAGCCCATTTCTGCGACGCAGACCGTCTATGACCACGTCTTGCCCGTGCCGCGGATACGCAACGAGCAGCCCGCGAATCTGTATCTCATGAACCGCGCCGACCTGCACTCGGCCTTCACCAAGATCAACCTCTGGAAGCAGACGCAATTCTCCAAGATTGTCTACATCGACGCCGACGTCGTCGCCTACCGTGCCCCGGATGAGCTCTTCGACCTGCCGCACGCCTTCGCGGCTGCTCCCGACATCGGATGGCCGGACCTCTTCAACACGGGCGTCATGGTCTTGACGCCCGGCCTGGGCGACTTCCACGCCATGCACGCCATGGCAGGGAGGGGCATCTCCTTTGACGGCGCCGACCAGGGCCTGTTGAACATGCATTTCGGGCGCGGCTTCCACCGCCTGCCCTTCACCTACAATGTCACTCCCTCAGCTCACTACCAGTATATTCCCGCGTATCGTCACCTTCAGTCCAGCATCAACATGGTCCACTTCATCGGTTCCGACAAGCCGTGGTTCGCTGGCCGCAATGCTCCCCACGGCAGCTCGCCCTTTGACGACATGGTCGGCAGATGGTGGGCAGTGTACGACCGGCACTACAGAATCCAGGTATGCCAGCTTCCCATGGCGCCGTGTCTGCGGTTGTAGAGAGCGGCCGAGCTGACCCTGCCCACAAGGAAACGCCTTCGCAGCAGACACAGCATCCTCCGTCCACCTTGGTGCAGTATTTCACAAAGGGAGAGTTTCAGCCCAAGGTTGTCGTTACTCAACCCAGCCCTCAGCAGGGCCACCGCGATTCTGGTCATGTGGCCGAGCAGTCTCAATCGCAGCACTCTGCCCCTGGGCACTCTCACCACACTTCTGCCTCTGCTGGTACTGCCCATTTGCCCCCTTCTAGCAGCCCTGCAGGTCATGATACGTCGGGGACTGTTGCCGAGGCTCAGTCGGAGCAGCATGCCCCCGAACCACAGGCCACAGAATCCAAGCATGAGCCACCGCCAGTGACGATGAACAGCTGGGATGCTCAGAGGTGAGTTGACGATGCGCCCACCGGCCAACTACCGGCGCATGTTTGCTGACAGTACTTTTTCCCGCACAGACAACCTCCTCCGCTCGACTCAAAGCCCGAGGCGATCAACTTCCCCTCAACCCATTACGAGATGTCGCGAGACACCAAACCCTTCGTCCCTCCAGCACGGTATCCCAGTCCCCCTAGGGACATGTGGTACGAAGTTCCCAAGCAAGCTCCGCCGCCGCCTGCCGATCCACCGCGAGCCATCTTCCCCTGGGAGAAAAGCCAGCCCACGCCGTCGAGGGCCTTCGCAAAGGAGAGGCCCGAGGTGTCGTTGGCTACGCAGGGGTCCGCTAATGAGCCTGCTGGTGAGCCAGAAGCTTCTATGCATTCTCGTGCTCCTGCTCAGACACCTGTCACAGAATCATCCGCGGCGGGGGCACAGGGCGCACCGCAGACGCGCACTACGCCGACCGTCAGCCCCATCCCATCAGATCCTTGGACATCATTCCCACGGCTCAATGCTTGGGATGACATGCCGGAGATCGGCCGCTACGTGGAAGGTCTCCAGCAAAAGCATCGCCGCCTGAGGGGTCGAGGCGCGGCTGGCGGGTCTCCTGCTGGTGTGCTCAGTCCTACGGGCCCTGGAGTGGCCGGCCCTGATGGCGTGAGGCCACGCACCCTCAAGCTGACCGACTTCCCCAGCGAGGCGGAGCGCCCCAGCCTGCCTGTCACCCCGGCGCCCATCCGGCGCCCATCGTTCTGGGGCGACGATGCGCCGGAGCTCGGCGAGGGTGACGCGGGAGCCAGCCATCTCCCGGCGGCAGAGGGAGTCCCAGCACAGACTGAATGGGTATGTGTGCACGGGAGGCGATGGACGCCCGCAGACTGCCCATGCAACTTGACTGACGTGGATAACCCCCACAAGGACCCGGCGCAGCAGCTCCGGAAGCTGGCTAAGCAGCAGTCCGAGGCTCTGCTGCGCAAGCTTGGCGGCGATGGCGAGGGGCCCGAGGGTATAGTGAGTCGAGAGATCCCCTCGAGACCGCTGCCTTTCGGGTCGGCGACCGTCAAGTCACCTACTTGTGTTGCACAGTCCGCCCCGCCCAGCGTCTTGAGCCCGCAGCCCGTGAAGAAGCAGGCATCGACGGCTGGCCTGTTGCGGAGCGTGGACAGGCCCGACAAGCTGCCGGCCACGGAGGCGATGGCTTCCCAGAGGGGCACCGGAAGCGAGGAGCACGAGGAGGATGCTCCATCCGGAACGAGTGGCGGCTGAGGCGAACTGGCCCTTGCTCAGTTACAAGAGACAGAAGGGCGGCTTGCCTCCCTAGGCAGGTCAACATGATCGATATCCCTTCTGCGCTTTTTGTCCTCCTGGGCGCTTTGTTTTGAGAGTTGTGCAATTCATTTCACGTCTCGCTCGCCCTTGGTCTTTTTTTTTTTTTTTTTTTT
>PKSG01000685.1:105320-115815 GCA_002916505.1 Tolypocladium paradoxum
CGTTGCTCGTTCTTCCTTCTTTTTCCCTTCTTCCTGTGCTGCATCGGGGAGGAGCCCCTATTCGCCTTGTTGTGTCAACTGGAAACCGGGGAGGTGTATGTACAATAGCATCGAGTTCCATGTCCAACGCATTGTCCCGGTCTTCAGCGTTCGCGCAAACAATCCGCAAGCACATCTCTTGTGTCTGCTCAGATGCCTCCCTCATCCTTCTCTTCTTGGTGACGCGAGTGGACGAGGGGCAGGCAGTGCTTGTCGTTTCCATTGCTTGCTCAGTCATTGTCGGGTTTTCGTGTTCTCGAGCTTCATTTCCCGTTGGTTCTTGGGAGGATGTGGATTGAGAGGTTGCGTGTGCCTAGCTGGGGAGAGGAGGATTCATCTTTGCATTCACAGCCAGTCGAGCCGTTAAACTTGCCAGCATCTTCAGTCGGTCCGCATGCACTCTATTAAATATACCGAAAAACCTATGCGCTCTGTGTGCCCAGCGGCCGTGATTGCGCGGTGTGAGGCAATGCTTCGCTGTCGGGCCTGCCTGTAAATCTACTTGTACTTGTACACGAGCCAAACTATACACGTTCTGTTTCCTTGTGCCTCGCAGTCGAGGAGACTGTTTCCTGAAAGGCTACGTCCCGTGGTTTCACTATTCAGTCTCCGTCGTCCTTGGCTTCCTCGACCGTGACGGCTTTCCCCTTGCCCTTGTCAGACGATGTGTCCCCTCCCTCGTCACCGGCATTATTCTCCTTTGCCGCCTGCTGCTCCGTTCCGGTGCTCGCCTCGCCAGCCTCTCGCGGTGGCGCTGCTCGTTCCTCGTGGGCTCCATTCTGTCCCTCTACAGCTTGTGTGTGAGAGCGCCCATCCTCACTTGGTTCAACGCGAGGCGCCGTGTTGAACAACTGAGCTGAGCCGCCCCAGTTGGGCATCAAAGGGCTCGGAGCCACCACAGGGGTCGGCTCAGCAGCTCTGGAGCTCTGGGTTATTTCTGCTGGACGACCTGCGAAGGTCTCGCCAGTGTCAACGGCCGAAGGAGCTGCCCCTTCTGTTCGAACCTCAGCACTTCCTGCTCCATTGGCTTCATGCGTGGTGGAGTCAGTGGTGGCTCTGTTCGCATTCGTGATATCCCCATTTAGTGGCGTACCGCCAGACTGGGGAGGTGGACTTGGGGTTGGGGCGCCGTCAAGTCTTTGGAGAGGCATCAACGACCACCCGGGTGGCAGCGTTACCCCTTCTGGGAGATCGGGGCTGCCAGCAGGGATGGCTGCCGAGTTTCCAGGAGCCCCAAGACGAGCCATGAGCGGGCTCCCTGTCCGTGGTGGTATGCCAGGAAACATCGGCGGGCCCGGAAACTGCGCTTGAGCTGGCATCTGAAACTGCTGGACGTGCGGGAAGGGAAGGTTCATCGGCATGTTTGGAACCAGCCCGGGTGGTTGGAAATGCCCGTTTGCAGCTTGATCTTGGGGTTGCTGCCGGCGCTGCTGAAGGCGCTGCAGCTCGGCCATCAGCAGGTGAGCAATTTGAAGCTCCTGCTGGGCCACTTGCAGACGCTGCAACTCTCTTTGCACAATCTGCTCCGACTGTTGGATGAGGTTGCCAATGCTCTGGAGGTTGTCTCCCAAGGTAGGCTGAGTTTGAGTGGGCGTCGGAGTAGGTGCCACTGCCGGCGGGTTACCAGCGATCTGCGGCATCCCAAACTGTTGTGCGAGCTCCCGAACTTGCTGGCCGTTGGCCCCAAAGCCCAGTCGAATGGGGCCCAGGTTGAATACCCGTGGTCCCGCTTCCCTTCGCTGCTGAAGTTGACCATCATTCTGTCGGCCTTGAGCACCAGCTTCGTCCTCATCGCCCGCAGGCGGCTGTGGGCCCGGAGGCCGTGGTGGACCACCAATCTGTATCCGAAGGCCGCCCGCCCGGTTCTGAGCTCCGCGGGCACGGTCTGCCGTGACCGGGCTCCTGCAAGTTGGACACACCTGCTGTCGCTCAAGCCAGCTCTTCAGGCAGCCAAGATGCAGGATGTGACTGCATGGCAGCTTCTTGGGCCGCGCTCGATCGATTGCGCCAGGGTTGTTGGCGGGGTCCCAAGGCCTCATCTCCTCGCGGCATATGATGCACGTGTTCTCCTGGGCGAGATCCTCCGCAGTCGCGTCCGGATACCGATTCATCTCCTGGATAGCTCTCCGGTAACGCAGCAAGGCGTGCAATCTCTTGACAAAGTCTCGCGACGTCATGAACAGGTCTCTCATGATGTGTATGGGCAGGCCGTAGAATATGAGCAGCATGAAGAAGAAGGCGACGTAGATGCCGAGTTTGATCATGTCTGGCGCCAATCAGTAACCAGTCAAGAAGCATGGATTAGCAAGGTGAAGAGGGCTTACCACTCAGGAGATCCAGCCACAATACCCATTCGCCCTTGGCGGCCCAGCCAGGGACCTCAATGTCCATCTCGTCGACATCGTCCTCGCTGGGGAGCGGGTCCCAGTTCGCAGGCGCTTCTTCCCCGACAGCGGCAGCCTGCTCCCGCTGTCGTATCATCGCCTCACGCTGCTCCCTGACCTCTTGCCTCCGCTCCAGCAGGCGCTTCCGTGTCTGGGCCTTGATGATGTTCTGCTCGGCCAGCGCGAGGATATATCGAGCCCCTGTTCGCCAAGAGCAGGTGGCCAGCACTGCAAATTCGAAGAGGAACATGACCATCATGTTCGGGCGCGCCTGCTGGATCACGCTATTGATCGTATACCGAAGCACCCAGACGTCGTATAGGAAGCTCATGGTCAGGGAGATGCTGAGACGGAGGTGGAAGAGTCTCGGATTCGGCGGCGGTTGCTGCTCGAGGAACTCGACTCGGCCATCGCCAATCCAGCCCCATACTTTGCCCGTCACAAGTGCTGTGAACATAACCAGGAACCAAGCTCCTATCTCTTCCCTGAAGATGGTCATTGCCAAGCATGTTTCGGTGATGGCGAACCAGGCCCGTTCGGTGAGCTGCTCGACCTCGACGGCTCGTAGTGTGCCGTAGCATAGTCGCGTCAAGCCGTATACAAAGCTGCTGTAAAGCAACAGTGTGAAGTTGACCAGAGCCTTGGATGCGTTGTCAGTATCGATACGTGATTCCGTGACGGTTGGTGGGTGCAGAGGCATACCAGCAAACAAAAGTTGCTCTGGGCGAGATAGACCATGGCCGAGTAGAAATTGGCCCGCTGTTGGAAGGCGGATATTATCACGCCGCCCGCAAGGGCCGTGGAGACCTAGATGCATCGGTCAACAGGAGTCGGAGGGGACAGCCAGCCTGCAGCTGGGAGCTCCATCGGGGAGCGCAACATACCCCGGCGTACCAGCCGAGCCGCATCTTGGGCATGGGAGGCAATCGTTTGGAGCTTCGGAGAGGGGTGAAGAATCAGGTCTCCCCTACATCCCCATTTTCCAAGTTGGCCGTCACCGTCGTTGGGTGGATTCGGTCGGGATCGCGGTCGAGGAGCACGGTATCTTGAAGCCACGTTATGACAAGCCCATGTCCAGAGCTCCAAGCACGTGATGGCCAACTAGCGGCTTGCGGTTCCACATAAACCCGGCGTTTAGCCGGTCGAGCTCACCATGGTTGTCGCGGTGAGAATCGAGCGAATCGAGCTTCGGCCCAGTCAGTCAGTCACTTGGCCACATGGAGACAGACATACGTCAACGTCTTCTCAATCGACGTTTGGCCATTCCTCCCGCTTGGAAGAGAGCGAAGGTCCTCTTGGTCGAGTAAGCACGGGGATTGGATTCCGCGCGGACGAGCCGAGACGGGCACTCATCGATGACGGTCAAGTGCATCATGTCTTTGCTTTACACCGAACGGCTCGATGTCTTGGAGGCTTGCAGCAAACGATTAATCTGCATGCACATATGCATTCCTTTTCCCCTTTTCCAGAAAGAAAGCTGCTTGATGCCTCACGGGATGAGACCTAGCCGCGCTTTCGTTTTAGAAACACAAACAGCGCTCTCCGCGGGTCGCATCCCATAAGCATGTCGGGAGCCTCACCTGAGCGCAACATGCAACCATTCATGGTCCTCTACCCGTGTTATGCCAGCTGTAGGCGTGAACCGTACTCGTAGGTGGTGCAAGGCGGTCGATGATGATGACAGTGGCCTCGTCAACCGCGCGCCCATTGTTTTATCCATGTGATGGCTCTAGTCGGCCAGTTCTCGAAACGGCAGAGCATGGAGCCGATTCAAGGCAACCAGGGAACAGCGCTCCAGCCTGCTACAGCAACGCCCCTCCAACCTGTGCAATCCCCCGGCCAGAAGCATTACTCGTTGCTGTTGCTGTTGCCGTAGGCAAACGGTCCGGCTCACCGAGGAGTTGGGTGCCTACCCTACACACATCACAGCGTAACACGGCATGCGACCGAAGGAAGCCAAGCTCCGGCAAGGTCGCGGCCGTCGCTCTGAGTCGGTCGGACTGGGGCTGCAATGCTGCCTCGAGCTGCGTGTAAGCACCGACGACGGTGAAGGCTCAACGTCTGGAGCACGCATACTATACGCGTCCGGACTGCTCGCACTGAACTACGGTTACTCGGGTCACGAACGACGACATCGCAGATGACTGACTGCGTTGCCAGCGCAGCAAATACGGCAGAGCCGCATCGCGCCGTACCGACTCGTAGGCACCAACAAGTGCGAACCACGGGCAGTCCTGGGCTCCTTGGTTGGTGGATGCGCCTCCCAGGCAGGGCAGGCCCAGGAGAGGACAGGACAGGCCTGGAGAGAAGAGCACGCACGCATGCATGCACGCGACCGTCCGTCTCCATCTGGCGATGGCCCGGTGCCGCTCTGCCGCACAACCTCCACATGCCACCCGTCCGCCAACCCAACTGCGGAAGCGTTCCGCCATTAAGCGAGAAGGCGACGGATGCGGACGGCGTGGCACTAACAGTCCAAACACACAGGCTCCCCTGCTTAGACGCCCGGCTCGTGTCATGATGGGCTGCAGGGCGCTGCAATGTCCGTCGGAACAATGAGCAGCGAGTGCGAGCAGGCTCCAGGCCCGGCCCCGTCCACGGTCGTACGAGCGCGATGGGTAGGGTCAGCCAGCAGCGAGGCCCAGACAGACAACAGCCAGGGGCATACGCGTGATACTGGTAATATTCCGTGCCTGCCGTGGCCCGGGTGCGCCACGCCCGCGCTGGGCTGTCCGTCTGTCTGTCTGTCTGTCTGTCACCTTGGTGTTGTGCGAGCATCCGAGCAGGGGACGGATATCATGGCAAAGAATGCCAAGCACGCATTGATTGATTGATTGCATGCGTCGCCGCGCCGGCGTCACCGACAGCCGGACGGGCTGGACGCATTTGCGACGACCGCGCCGTGTCATTGACCTACATACCAGCTGGTGACAGGCGAGCGAGCATGCATAACGACCTTGCCCGCAAAGCCCCGGGTCGGCCGGAGCAACACGACGGAAGCCAGGGCGACGCCGAGGCCAGTACACACGCCGTACGTATCGTCGTCACCTCGCAACAGCCGTGGGTTATCACGAGCCGCAGGCAAAGGCTCCCGCCGCCGGGCCGCGCGCCAATGGCAGGCAGGCAGCCCGCGCCGCGACTGGCCGAGGCAGACTGCGAGTCGCGCT
The DNA here is from genome assembly GCA_002916505.1 of Tolypocladium paradoxum. Lineage (NCBI taxonomy): Eukaryota > Fungi > Ascomycota > Sordariomycetes > Hypocreales > Ophiocordycipitaceae > Tolypocladium > Tolypocladium paradoxum. The sequence goes on from PKSG01000685.1 coordinate 110,911, forward strand.
CCGCCCAACTGTGGAGAGCGCCCCGGAGGCATCGACAGGTTGGTTCTCGCGAGGCAAGGCAAGGTAGGCAGCCTGAGGTAGGTCCCCGAGTGCGGGCTCTGTCGGGCTTCACTCTCCTCTGACGCTTGTACGACATGCAAACAACAACAGCTTATTAGCCCCAAGTTTACTTTGTGGCCCCCCTCAAGCTCCGCGCGCCTCCAATCGACAACTGACAGCTTGCTGCAAGGGCAGCGAGGCGACGTGGAGCCGAGCGCTTGTTGGAGAGGGAGGGGGAGTGAGGTCCTGCCAGGACCCTTGGCCTGCTGAAGGCAATGGTACGGGTAATCCGTACCTATATATCGTGCATATTTCGCGCATGTTTGGTGCAACCCACAGATGCGCGTACTCCGTCTGTCCCGCCGTCGACATGCCCTGGAACGTTGCCGCCCGTCGACTCTCTATTCCACTCTCGGCCGGCACCGTGGCCCGGCGCTCCCACTGCTGTCCCGACCGAGAATCACGAGAATTTCATCAAGCCAGGTTCAGCCAGCTGGTGAGCCTCTCCGAAGCCCCTGCTGCAGGCTGCATCAATATCAATCTAGCAAACACAACCTTCAGTCAGACACTCAGACTTGGGGAGCACATGCCAGCACCTGTGACCCGTCTCGCTGGAAACCTACCCTCTACGGGTACGAGTGGCCGCGACCAACACCAGGAACACCCAAGGTAGGGCTGCTCCGTACGAGTACCTGTAGATTGGCTGGGCCTGCTTGGACCGGCCCCCCCCTTGCTCCCTCGCTCCGCCGTTGCAGGCACAGCGACAGCACGGAACACGGAACACGGAACACTCCGTAATAATCATCTGCCGCTGTGATGTGACGCGTTGGTGGCGCCGGTTCTGAACCCACCGTGTCGGGTCTCGTCCATCTGGGGGCTTGCCGCGCCCGGCGTGGCTTTCGATTTGACCCAACCATCGGGTGCCAAATTCCCAAGACCCAGAGCCACGGATTGCAAGCCTGCCCCTGGGAATCCAATGGGGCGCCGCCTGTCAGTCAAGCAGCAAAGGCGAAGAAAATGCCTCTTCACGGCGCTGTGACTGGCCCCAGCGCCGTGGCTTGTAGGGGTCGTGGCGGCACTCGGCACTCTGAGTGATGACGATCCAGGCGAGCTTGATAGTAGGTATGCAGGCAAAATACGGAGTACGGCACTTTGTATCCGTGGTTTGAGCCTAATTGCTCCCATTCGCACCATCGCCATTCTTGGCCCCGGCGACCATGCCTCCCTCGATGTCGCTTTTGGCAATGTGCTGGCTGCGTCTGCTAAGAAGTAGAGTGCATCTCTCGTTGGATGGAAACCAAGACTGGAATCTCTCATGGCGTCTGATCCGTGCGGATGCTACGGTTTGCGGACCCGTTCAGCAGCGTGACTTACACGTACGAATGTTCGTACGTACGCACGCACGTACATCCTTCCTTCGAGTAATTACGTCGTCGCCCCCTCACTCTCTCTCTCGCGCTCGCCGGCATCCGATCCCAAATTCAAACAACACGCACTTTGGTTGCGACGCTGCCATCCCCGACTGCCCGTGACCAACGACGCGGCATCCAGGCCGCGAACCTGCCTCCTACACACCCCCTTCATGCCCGGCGCTGTCAGAATGTTTGCCCAGGTGAGACACGCATGCGTACGAGGTACGAGTACTCGTAGGTGGGCAAGACAAACGGACAGCTCGCGGCCCTGTCAACCAACCCCTGGGCCCGCCACCGACTCCTCCTCGGAGACCATCTCGTGCTCTCCAGACCGGTCTGGGCCCCAGAGCATCGCCCGACAGCCGGGCCTGGGAAGTCGCTCGTCGCAGCACCCTCGTAGCATTGACTTGGGAATTGCATTGAGGAGGCAGGCATGCCAGTCCATCGTCTTGGTAGAGCGAGCACAAGGCTGCAGTCCTCAAGCTCCAGTCAGCCAAAGGGCGACACTGGTAAGCGCGTGGCCCGGTAGTACCCACGGAGCAGTCCTCGTCTCCTCCGCCAGCCCTATGGACTCGGCCTCGACTGCCTGGCCTCGGTACTTCGTACCACATGAGGTGGTGAGAGCTGGCTGTCGCGCCGCTTCTCCAACGGCCCATGTGAACCGGCAGCCACAGGAACTACCTGCCTATGCCTTGATCCGGTCGTCTGCTTCGGCCGGAACGAGACACGCTGCTCCACCGCCCCGTTGGAGCTGCATTTGTTTCGTGCCATATCATATTGAAAGGAGGCGCGAGCCTTTGGCTGAAGCAGCAGTACCCTACCAAGCAGGGTGTCAAGTACGGACTACGTACATACAGCCTGATATTGCTTGGCGACGGCTCGTTATAGCCGGAGTGATGGAACCAGATGGTAGATGTGATATGGGAGAGGGGGGGGGAGAAAGGGGCGTCAGCACATCAATGGACCAACGACTGTACTCGTACTCGTACATGCCGTCTCGTGCGACTTGTTGATGCGCCTCCAAGGCCGCGAAAAGGGGCAAGGCCCCTGATCCGGTAATTGGATCCGCACTTGACATCTCGGATCGCGGGGCGGCCAGAAGCGCGGCTGCGAGCACAACCAACCTCACTTGCCCACCGAGCCACGCCGTGGCACCGTGCAGAGGCACCGAGGCACCGTGGAACGCCACCCCTGCAATGACGGCCAAGCCCTCTTCTTGCCGTCTTCCGCGACCTCTCAGCGTCTCGCCGCTCTCGCGTCGCTGGCAGGCGGACCAGAGCCTGTCGTTGCAACTCTGTGGCTTGTCGCCGTGGTGAGACTGATCCCACCATCCGACGGCCCTGCCGCACCCGAGAGGAGAGGCAGTCGGTCGGTGGATATGTCCACGTCTGAATTGGTACCGAGAGTGCTGGTGCTGCCAGCCGGCCCCCAACCCAGCCACCGTCTCCAATCCAATGTGGGGTATCCTGTCCGATGATGATCTGCCCCACGACGCTCAGCTTTCTTCAACCCACCACGCAGTGCAGCGTGCAAGTCGATTGGTGTACTGCATATTGCGCCCGCAGATCTGGTGCCCAGGAGTCAGGACTCGGGAGAGACAACTGTGTTGGTGCTTGGACTTGACCGCGCCAGAGCCTTGAAACATTACTGCCACGGCGTCACATTCCCCAAGTGCAGGAGAGCCGTCAACACAGACGCCGCAACTCAATCCGACGGCCACTTGCCGCCTGTCCCGTGCGAATCCCGGCCGAGGCCGGACAGTGGGCAGATCCGCAAGTCATCCGGCGCGAAGGAGGGACGCTTGGTGTAGTCCGTGGGTGTACGAGTAGTCCGCATATGTCGTCCGTGCTGTCTTCCCCTCTTCTCAAGACATAGGTACCTACCTACCTCAGGCAGTGTGGACACTGGACACTGAAGACATGCGTATCTGTCGGGCCTACCGACCCGGAGCCGTGGCGAACGTCTCGCGGGCGCATGGCCTGTAGAAACTGTTTCTCTCGCAAAACCAACGCTGTCCCCGTGCGTACTCCCTCCAATGGACCTCGCCGTCCCATTTCCCTCGTTGAACCCGGGAGTTCGGGCGAGGCTGGCGCTTGTCTCAGTACAGCCACGCTGCCGATCTGTTGTCGAAAAGCCACCAGTCTCGCCCGTTATAAACTTAGCAACAGCCTGACTGGGGTGCTGCCCAAAATGCGGGACACTTGGCCTCGCATCTGCCCGGTGGCGCGGAGATTGGCGGTGTCCTGGGGTAATCTGGCTCAGGCAAGTACTCGCACGAGTAGTGGTAGACAGGAGAACATGTGATATCTCCATGGCAAAAGTGGCGCCAACCGTTTTCCAACAAAGCGTGCTTCTGCTCGCCGTTTGAAGTACTCCTTACCTCATCATTAGTGACGAATGAATGCACAGATACACGGCTGAATTGGTAACGAAAGGTATCGGTGCAGGTTTGCGAGCAGTGATCTCATCGCGGAACGCTCCTTTCAGCTTAGGGTGGCCGGCCGTGATAGGACCACCCACACAAACAGTGTGAACCTTGTGCCACTATCCACCACGTACGAAGTACAAGTGGTTATGTTGGCTGCCGGCCATGCTGCCTAACCAGACGAACAACCTATACTTCGTACTTCGTACTCGTACGTACGTCTCCTCGGTACGTACGGAGTATGCGTGCGCAAGGACAGCCACGTCAGGGGCTGCCCGAACTCGAGGTGTGGCTGGTGAGCCCATCGCATCGACGACACTGCCTAGGCAGTCTCGGGCATAGCTCCAACGGGGTGCCAGCCAACCAGTTGGCAGCTTGGAGCCAACGGCCACCACCGGGGAGCTGGAGCTCAGTGAAGCCCGGACAGAGAGTCGACGATATTGCGAGTCGCTGTCAACCGTTGAGCGCAATGGGGCCTGCGTCGCTTTGACCCCGAGGTCATGACGTGCAACCGGGCCCAGCGGGGCAGGTTGCGGCAGAGACTTGTGATGAGATCAAGTGTTGGCTGGAATGAACCTTGCAAGTAAACAGCTGGGTTTGGCGAGCAGCGCACCAGCGTGAGTGGGTGGAATGCTAGGAAGTCGGACTTCGGGACGATCCAGCTCCGGGTGTCTGGGGCGTTGTGCGAGCGCTGGGCATCGCATCGCACTGATTGCCTATCTGGGACTGCGAATGCGAGCCGGAGCGTGTCGCTGCCGCGATTCCTTGTCCCTGAAGCGAGCGCTTGCGTCAATGAGAGGGATGCCAACAGGGCGGCCTCCCCAGGCCAACGAGGGCGAGCGAACAGGCCCAGTGCTAGGGCCAGGGGCAGGCAGGGCCAGGCTGCGTGACCGAGGGCCTCGGGAAGGGGGGAGGGAGGGGGAACTCTGGTTGGCGCATGGGATGTGGCATGGCGAGCGAGAACGAGAGACCGAGATGGGCAGAGGTGAAGAATTGGAGAGACGGGGGGAGGGGGAGACGGGGTGGGAG
>PKSG01000685.1:115880-158858 GCA_002916505.1 Tolypocladium paradoxum
CCCTGGCGAGGTTGGCGTTCGGGAGGAAGGACCAGGGTCTGCGGAAGGGAGGGGGGCGTGAGCTTAGCACTGGACCCGACCCGACAGCTGTTTTAGGGCTGGGCGCCGCGAAGTTTAGGTACCTACCTAGTTGTCGGGGCACTACGAGAGGTAGGTACAGCGCTGCGACAGGCCTAGTCGTCGTACGTCGTGCCTTAGTGCACCGCTGCACAGCCCTCGCCTTGCTGGCACTGCTCAGCCCTACGGGGAGGCATCCATTGCCCTTACCTATCCACCACCTCCCGTCAACCTTCGCGCATCTGCAGCCTCCCAGAAGCCTCTGCCCTACGGGCCTCAGCCACGGCCTAGCGTCTCGCGGCTGTTGAACCCGACGATGAACTGAAGATGCATCTTCACGCGCTGTGTCGCTCCCGTGGGAGGCCGCACACAGCCCGGCCAATACTAGTTAGGTACGGTAGTCAAGTCGACGCCCGTGCTGACACGGGCTCCAAGGATGTGGATGGTACCGACTTGCATCCAGTCCCGGTTTCTCGTGTGGTCCAAGACTCGAGACCGCTGCGAGCGATGCCGCGAGAGCCGACGACCCAACGAGCCGAGCAATCAAATCATGAAAGGAGTCGAGTTCGAAGCCCCAGTTGGGGGCTGGCCCATGCCATGCTTGTTGTCTTCGCCTGTGACATCTCCTTGCGCGGTTATCCACGCACTCTTCATCTCTTGGATCTGGCAATGCCGGGGTTTACAGGGGCCCTTCGGCTGTCGCCCCGACGGTGAATTTTTCGTGTCATGGATGTTGTGGGTTGCCGTAAAAGCAGCCTCGCTTTTGTCGCAGTCGGCCTCCACAAGTCGGCATCGCCTCGCCACGAAGCCCCGCATCATCGTGAGTCCTCGCCGGCCTGCCTCGACGGGGATACAAGGCGAAGAAATTAACGACTGCCACGGTGTCGGCGGGCGCAACGAGGTTCGTAGCGACTCTCCTCCATGGCTGCTGCAAGCTTACACGGGCCCTGCGTCGTCCCAAGTTCCCATCATCCGAGGGATGGATTCGTCTCCGTGGCCACAGAGCCGTAAGAGGAGGCTTAGGTAGGTAGTTGCCGGCAAGCTAATTACGGACTCTGGCGCGCTAGGCTCGCAAAAACAGGTGCGACAGCCGACTTGTTCTCTCTGCGTTTGCCAAGAACGGTTGGGCCAACACGAACGCCTCGCGCGAGGGCCAACGTCACAGGAAACAGTGCCGTGTTTCCCCCGCAGCAGCCTTCGGTCCTTGGCGGTGATGGTGTTGACTTACACCGCCGCTGGATTCGTTGGACCCTGTGGCGGCTGGTGTAGGGCTGAAGGCACCTGGCGTGATGGTCGTCATGATGGCGCTTGACAGTGCGGATGCATCTACCGATTTTGGCAGCAGGCATACTCGTATTGGACGCCGCGTGGCGCCCGCCAACTAACCCATGCATGCCCTGCAGTCTGAGCATGTGATTTGTTGCACGGGAGCCGTCGCGCTACCCTGCGATAGTTCGATGCAGCTGTGATTACGAGTGCGGTTCGGGATCGGCATCTGTCACCAAGCAGTTGCGGCTCTCGGCATGGTGTTGTCTTGGCAGTTAGGACATGGCAGTTTCCATCGTCAGCTTGTTCCCCCAACAACGGCAGCATGCCTATTTCGCGAGCAATCGGCCTGCTGGAAAGGCGCGCGGAACGAAAGCACTGTTGCTACCTTGGCCTGCGCGGGCGACGACGCATGAGGGGCCCAGGGACGGTCTGCAGAGGAGTGGGGAGATGTTAGAGCGCGACGCTACTACTACGAGGACGGCACGGCAGTAACGGCAACAGCATGAGCTTCCTGGGCTCAAAGTTGTGCCGAATGGAGGATGACTGCAGGAGGAAAACGGCGCGCAAGGCCATTGCCACGTCTGTGGGTGTCGGTCACCACGAGCCAGTTGGGGGCCAGATCGAGCATATGGGACATGGTGGGCACGGAAATGGCCCTTGACGACCAGACATTGGAGGGCGATGCTACGAGTACAAGCACGACTACGAGTACGGGGTACGGAGCTCTCCGTCAGACGTGTAAGAATGAAGAATGAGTCGCCAACGAGGAGCGAGGCCGATGGCCCGTCCGCCGTGCGACGAACTCATGGCAGTGCACACACCACACCCCTCGATAGGACCTGTGCGGCTGTCGTGCATTCATTCATTCATTGGTGATGCAACGCACAGCAATTGGGATGTTGTGGGGATAATTAGGTCGCATTCGCGATCCCATCCTATGCTAGCCATGTGTGCCACGCTTGGCGGCCGGGGGGCATCGCAGGCAGGCCTGACCGAGGTGGGCGACCCGAGCCTTCCCTGCTCTGGCTCTGGCACGCACCGCCTCGCACGACCCATGGTGCCAGGGATTCTTTTTTTAACTTTTGACTTCTGCGCCTCCCGGCTACGTGGAGGCGCAGAAGTTGGAGGGGACACTGGCTGCTGTAGGCTGCCCGCACTTGGGCCTGGGAGGGAAAGGGCTGCTGGGGGCCGCTGCAGCCCAATGAGTCTCGGGCCCAACGGCAGCTGTCCATGCCAAATTACAAGTAACGAAAAAGGGGACCCGACCAACCTAGATACCACAGAGACGCTGCTTGTGCTTCGTACAGGCCGAGTGCTACTTCGTACGTGCGAGTTTCATTGTGTGCTCTGTGGCAGCCTTCTCGCAATGCCTTCCGCGAACGGCGACTCCTTTTGCAACAATGTCGCCGCAACCCCAGCCTCCAGCCCATGAATGCACATCGATGCTTGTCACTGGTTGATGACCTCCTTGCGTGGGGACTGAAAAGGGGAACGCCACGGGTGGCTCTCGGCCTGGCACGAAGCCGAGCGTAGTGGGAGCGCGAGGTGTCAAGCCAGACAAGCGGACCTGGGGTGAGACAAACTCGGCGGCTCGAACCGTGATTATCACGTCGCGGACGGGCGCCCAGCGTGTGAGGGGGTCCGTCCAAAATCGACACACGCAAAGGGGCCATTTCGTCTCTCGCTGTCTGTCTGGCGTCACGCGGCCGCTCCCATTGCGACTCTGTGGGTAGGTCTAGAAGTGCAGCAGAATGGCAAGGCGACGCAAGGTCGTACGTATGCCTCCCGCCCTGCGGCCTCTGTCTGCCTGCGGCGTGCCGCCGTTCCGGACCTGTGGGACTGGAGGCAAGGCAAGGCACGCGGATCCCTGGCGGCAACGTGCTCCGTCCCAGAGCGGGTGCGTGCTGCCGCTGTCCGCCTCAGGTATTCGCACAGGACGGCAGGCGGCGTCTCCAGATAGACGACCGCAGAGCCGCATCGTCGACTGCCCGGACGCGACGGGGGCGTCATGGGCGTGCGTCTGCGCCTGTGAGTTCTGTGGTTGCTCAACGTCGTGCCACGCCCGGCCAGGCCAGACCATGCCATGCGGAGGAGGCGTGGGCCAGCGAGCGGCACATGCTTGGTGATCTGATTCTCCTAAAAACTCCGCGCTACAGATCAAGGTCAATCAACCTCCACCAGCCAGACTAACTGACGTTGGTAAAGGTAAGCGAGACTGTGCCTGGGCAGTCGTGTCTGGCCTTGTCCCGCAGATTACCTAATGCTGCAACCGTGGGCCCAGGGAATTCCACAACGGCCGCTTGCCGCATTGGAGCGTCTATTTTACTTTTAGCTGCCCAGGGCAGCTCCATGCAGTCCGTACCCCGTAGTCGGCTAGGAGTCATCGTACGAGCAATATTAAATCGTTTGCCCGAGCGACTCTGGACGCCCACTGTACGAGTAGCGACGCAAGCAGAGGAGGGAGGACGGGTGTGGCACAAGCCGGGGTACCGGCATGTCTGTCATGGGCTCCCCGGGGCAAGTTCCAGCAGCCTACGGCGCATGCCGGCAGGCATACTGTACTTGCAGCAACAGATGAGTTTGGTTGTTGGCTGTTGGCACGTACGAGTACGAGTACTGGTATGAACTGTGCCCCTATCGTCATAGGCAGAAGTGGCCGCCTCAGAGCGGGCTTGTGCAACGCCCGGGCGATATTCTGGCAACAGCCGGCCCCGTCCACTGCGGAGACACAGGGCGTCAGACACTGCCAGGGACGGACACTGAAGAGACGAATATCCTCGGTGGACACGAACTGCCGCATGGGGCTTAGGCGATCTGACCTGACGCACGCAATTCAACGTGCTGCGCGGCGGCATGGTGCCGTGAGCCATAATTGGGAGCGCGGGATGCTACCCAGGCTGTGGGCGCACCCGTCGGAGCAGGTCAGCGCTTGGTTACGCGGAGCGCTGCCATTGGGGGACAGGGACATGGCCCGCCAAACAGGCGCCGGGGACAGGGTTTTGGTCGGCGACGTTGTTGATGCACTGACGGATCTGGCGACTACGTATCGTTTTGCTGCTTGATTGCTCGTATGCTGTTTGTACGAGCAGGCTCGTACTCGTAGTTCTCGCTATACCCGTACATGGTATGTCCCAAGCACCTGACAAAAGCAAAACAATCCACGGCTTGGTTGGCTTGGCTTGCCGTGCCCAACGGCCCAGGCGGCTCAACGTTCCTGGCCTGGCAGTCCCACTCGGTCGGTGAAGACATGAGGTGCGAGACGAGAAGCAAATGCGTGCCTCACGGAACCGGGTTGACCGGCCAGCCTCATGGTACCGAGTTGCCGGCGACGTCGAGGAAAGGACCCAGAGGGGAGAGAGCACAGAGGGGAGAGAGCACAGAGGGGAGACCGAGCGCGCTTCGTGCCTGCTACACAAAGACACTCGATTTGAGCAGTAACCACACCGAAACCACATCACCAACAACAAAGCACCCCATGCTTGTGGGCACTGTATTAGCAGGCGAGGAGGCAATCACCGAGTCCTGTGAGTCTGTGACCATCTTCTTCTTGTCATACGACCATCGTCCCTACGTGCTGGCAGTGCATTCTAGCCCGTGCAACTAGGCTTAATTCCAACTCAAGGATACCTTGCATGCCGTCGAGCGCAGTGGCCAACAGGCGATGGGTACCCGCAGAACCCAGTGAGACGGCGGGGGAGCCTCTCTGGTCTGTGCCGGTCCTGCGACTATGAGATGCGTTCGCCCACCCGGGCGGAGCCTGCGGCGCGCTATCGTCATGGTAAGGTCCGGAGTTGGCTGCTACCCCGGCCCCAGCAATGCTCTCCTCGTACTCGTAGTACTCGTACTCCTACCAGTCGATTTATGACCCTAGCCTAGGATGGACTACGGGATATTCCACTGCCAACTGCTGTGGAATGCCTTGCCTTATCCAGCTCCCACCAGAGCACCACCAACCAGTTTGCTTGCAAGACAGACTCTGCGATTGACACGCGAAAAAGCAAAGACTCGAGATGCGTACGAATACGGAGTACGCAGGTCCAGCCCTGGCCCTGCGTGTCTGAGACCAACATGGGCCTCGCCGGCTTGTGGGGGAAGAGTTGAATGCCCATAAACCTTGCTCCATCCAGTTACAAGTACGTACCGCCAGGCCTCTGGCTGTCGCGAGACCTCGGCGTCCCAATGTGGCTTAGCCGGTCCGATACCCAGGCTCGGTACGTACCCCGCAGGGGTGCCGCTACCGTCACGGCCTGCGTCGTGCCGGGGGCATCCATGGAGGTCGCCGCGCATCGCCTTGGGACCATGCCTCTGGTGGCGGCGGGCAACGGGTGTTCGTTTTTCGGGTTGATACTTGTGCCCTGTAGCGGTACCTTGGGGTGCCGGACACCGGACACCGAAACGGCCACAGCGCGCCTGGACCCGCCCAGTCCGCCTTGCTCCCGCTGCCGCCGCCCTCTTCAGCAAACTGGCAAGGATCGGAGGCCTGTAGACGAAGGTACCATTACCTTCCGCTACATGCAGGCTTACACCCTCTGGCTCTCTTCTGGCAAAAGGCGATCGCCCTTCCCACCCCCATCATCATCATCATCAACCTTCACAGACGAACATGCCCTCACCACACCCATGCCATCCACTCTGTCGGCTATCCCGCACCCCCCCTCCCTCTTCCCCCCGGTCCACAAGGCAGGGCTCCCACGAATACCGAATGAGCCTCTTGTTGGACGGCTTCACAGCGTGTGAGATGGATGCGCCTTCTCTCACGCCCCCGTCAGGCCCCAGATGAGGCTGCACTCCCCTTCTGCCCTATAGCCCAGCATTTGACTGCTCGAGGTCGATCCCGTTTGACTGGGTCCAGTCTCCAGGCCAGGGAGCCAGATGCAGCTTGCCTATATCTACGTCTGAGCCCCCAACATCCCCAAGCTTATGGCAGCCTTTCACCAACAACGCTCTTGTTGCCTTGTCGCACCTCAACCATCTTGAAACCCGTCACTTGGCAGCATTGGCCCTCTACTCAAGCCGAGCTGTTTCTGCACAAGGAGAATAATTGCATACTATCCCCCACGGCCACTCACGCATTGCTTCCGCAGTCCCTCGTTCACCGACCTCGATCAACCCTTTTGGCAGCCTGGGACACTGCAAACGCGAACCGCTGAACAAAGACGAGACACCTGTGATTTTGGAACGACGAGATCTGGTTGGAACGTCGTCGACCTCTCCCGCCCTCTTACTCAGAACACACAGGCAGCTCCGACTGCCCCGCCACAGTTCCTCGGCGGCCCCGTGAGACATCATTCCCGCGGCGCATCCTAGACGTGGAATGAGGAACACTGCTCCAGGTAAGGAAACGAACGACACGAGACTACCTTGAATAACGTGACATGCCCCACGAGAGATGCACGGCGCTGACTAGCCTAGCATCAGAAGTCACAGAACAACTACGAATGCGACACAGCATGGCCGCCATGGCCGATCAGCCCTTTGCCGTGTTCCAACACCAACACCATCACGACAACGACAACTTCGCCCGCTACCCCGAACCTCCCCAGAACGCCTTCACCTCGCCGCCAATGGACATGAGCATTGCTGCCGAGGCGGCCTTTGGGCCAAGCTTCCTGCGCTCTGGCCACGAGGTCTACCCCACCACGTCGACGCCGATGGGCTTCGAAGCGTCCCTCTACGCCGAGACGCCCAACTACGTCCTCAACAGCCGCGCCTCGCCCGGCTCATATCACGACGACTCCGACATGAGGCTGCCGTCCTCCAGCCTGTCCACGGCGTCGGTGCCGTCTGCGCCCTCGTCGGCCATCGGATCACCACAGTCCAACCACGGCCAGCTCGGCGCGGTCCCCGAGTGGAGTGCGCAGGGAATGGCTGTGCAGCCGAGCATTGTGGGCAACGACTACATGGCCGGGGCCGAGTACTTTTCCGGCGCGGCCATGGAGGACTTCGGAGGCTTCGACTTTGGAGCCGCGCAGACGAAGACGTTTGTTGGTGAGTTTTTTATTTTATTGGCTCGCGAAAAGATTGTACTTTGGGAGCACCGCACGCACTACTTGCTGCCCGTTCGCCATCGGGCGGTCGGTGGAGTGTGCGCAGCGCGCAAGAATCCTTCCCCCCTGTCGATGCCGTCGTGCCTGGCTGGGTGGCTTGCGCCGCACGGCACTGCGGGACGTGTCCGTCTGTTTGTCTGCGTCTTGTCTGCGTCTTTGCGCCGATGCCAATTCGCGTGCGCACGGCAGTCCATCGTCCCATTCACATGCACCATCACATCTCACCTTGCTGCGCTTCTGCTGGCCCCGCTCCTCTCCCCAGTGGTGGCTGGCGAGGGGGATCCGCTGCTCAGCTGGCCTGGCCGCTGCGCCCGAGACACTTTGGGAAGTGGTGTCCGCTCCCAGCGGCGCGTCGGTCGGTCAGTGCGGCGCGGCGCTGTGCCCGCTGTGCCCGCTGTTCACCCTCGCCAAGCTGCAGCCCAGAGCGCCCAGCGAGCTGCTGCGCTCGGTGCTCCCCGCCGCCAAGTGCCACAGGCAGCCAGCCGCCTGAGCCACCTAGCACGGGCTGGCCTGGCCACCTCACCGCAACCCCGTCCCTCCCGCTACTGCAGCGTCATAAGTCACCACCACCACCGTCGCCCTTCTGCATGCGTTGCGACCCTCTCGATGACGTCTGTTGGCATGCTTACTGACACGCTCCGCCCGCTGCAGACCCCTCTTTGATTCACCCCGAGATTGCGCGGCCGCATATGGCCATCTCGCCTTACGACGGCCACTTCCAGCAGCCTGCCAACCCTTTCGCCGCCTCGCCCTCCGTCTCGTCCTCTCCCCAGCCCAACCTTCTCCGAACAAGCAGCTCGTCGCCGTACCTCCACAGCGGTGCCTTCCAGCCCGCCTACGCCACGAGCCCCTATGGCGCGCCAATGGACCCCAACGGTCGCCGTGTAAGCATGGGCAACTTCATCTCGCCCGGATCCGCCGAGTACCAGAGCGGCGACGAGACCAAGGAGAAGCAGCGGTGCACATATCCCGACTGCGGCAAGGTCTTCAAGGACCTCAAGGCCCACATGCTCACCCACCAGAATGAGCGCCCAGAGAAGTGCCCGATCCAGACGTGCGAGTACCACGTCAAGGGCTTCGCCCGCAAGTACGACAAGAACCGACACACCTTGACCCATTACAAGGGCACCATGGTGTGCGGCTTCTGCCCTGGATCCGGGTCCCCCGCCGAGAAGTCGTTTAATCGCGCCGACGTCTTCAAGAGGCACCTGACCGCGGTCCACGGCGTCGAGCAGACGCCGCCCAACAGCCGCAAGAAGACGTCCACTGGTGTCGGCGCCGGCAAGAAGCTCACTGGCTACGCCCCCGACGCCACCGGCAAGTGCAGCACTTGCTCGCAGACCTTCTCCAACGCCCAAGACTTTTACGAGCATTTGGATGACTGCGTGCTCCGCATCGTCCAGCAGGAGGACCCCGCCGAGGCCATCAACGCGCAGCGACTGGCCGAGGTTGAGAATGACAAGAGCGTCCACCAGACGCTGGAGAAGAACAACCTGCCCCCCACGGCCCAAGCCGCCCAGACCGAGGAGGACGAGGAGGACTACGACATGGGAGAGGATGACGAGGCCGACGACGCCTCCTCCAAGGCAAACTCGTCTCCATTGTCCAAGAAGAAGACAAACCCACCCAACGGCGTCCAGAAGTCCCGAGGCATCACCCACTCCCGCGGCGGTGTTCCGCTGGCGACCAAGGCGCGCGGTCGCAAGAACCGTCGCGACTACCCCTCGTCGTGGGGGTTCGACAAGGGCCAGATGACGATGAAGAAGCGCATCATGGCAGTCTTTGACGGGCCCCGGCGGCTGGCCAAGGACGACATGATGCTCTCGACGGACCACGAAGTACGCATCAAGCTGTCCGATGGCAAGTCGTACGTGACAGACCTGGATGTGCAGACGCTGAAGCGTGCCGAGGCCTTCCTCGGCGCCACAGACGAGGAGAAGGGCCCGTGGATATCGGATGACCCTACCGAGGATCAGCTCAAGGAGATGAAGAAGGACATGTTGGAGACGACGACCGCCTCCGTCTAGTGACACAGGTCACACGAGACAACCAACACTCATGCCGCCTCCCGCGCACACGAAGAGGGAGCGTGGGCTTTGCCAGATGACTAGAACTCAGACCACTTTAGATGGGCAAGCATGGCGGGCGGCGCACGAGGACTGTTACGGACAATGGCTTGGGATCGCAGACAGAGGTGTTTTGGGTCGGGGAATTTTCTGCTTGGTTTCTATGACGACTTGGGATGGGACATGCCAACTGCGGGCTCCTCTTTGCGTCGGGAGTGAGCGGGATGTATTTTGATACCCTGTGTTTTGTGCGTTGGGTCGCATTGCGTGCGACGCGAGGCGGTATGAACCTCGTAATCAACTGGATAAATAATTTATTGAATGGGACAGGCGCTCATCTCCCGATATTGCTCCCTTCACTCTGCCTCTGCGTAGCTGCATCGTGATGGTTCGTCTTGCGTAGTTGTGTAGAACGACTTGGTGTACCGCCATTCGCAAGCATGCGCTCATCCGGCCGCTCGAGATGACGGAGTGGTCCCATGCACTTCGAAAATATGTCTTCAAACCGTCCTACCTGAATGCCTTGCCAGTCATGGCCATGTAATCGTAGTTGTCGATGCGTTCCTGCCGACTACGTCTGTCTATATGTTGGTGGAGGCGGGTCGGACAGCTGGCAAAATTTCACCTACTGCTTCTGTCCGTACCCCTCCCCACCAATGCACAGCTGGCATACGAACGCATGGCGAGGCAGGACTCCAGCAGCCACTTTGTTGTGAGTTTACAGATGAACTATATGCCGTGGTAGCCTTGCTGCCAGAGGTATACTGGTGGTTTCTTGAGTGAGCTGGGCATTGGCTTGTCTTTATCCAGGCTCAACCCGCACCCGTGATACCCTCATCCCACCCCTCAAGTCGCCACAGAGCCTCGCCCGCTCTCGTCGCACTCACAAGCACTGTCCATGGCACTCACCTCGCGCATCTCGCTCAAGGGCAGCGAGCCCTCCGGCCCCGAGGACTTCCTCTCGACGTCGCTGGGCGTCATCTTCCCGGACGACGCGACCAACCAGCACGGCGACGCGGAGCACAGCCTCGTCTACGCGTCGCCACACCTGCCCGAGCCGCTGCTCCTGGACCTCGCGGACCCCGTGGGCGAGGCGGACCGCAGGCTCTTCAGCCACTACCTCTGGAACGCGAGCCTGCTGCTGGCGGAGCTGGTGGAGCGGGACGCGCTGGGCGTCGAGGATGCGGACCGTGGCCGGGGGGCGGGCGGGGGGCTCGGGGACGGCGTGAGCTTCGATGTCAGGGGCAAGGCGATCCTCGAGCTGGGTGCGGGTACGGCGCTGCCGAGCATCATGGCCGGCCTCCTCGGTGCGCAGCGGGTCGTCGTGACAGACTACCCTGCCCCGGCCGTCGTCAAGACCCTCGAGGCCAATGTCGCCCGCAACATCCAGCCCTCGCTCTCCCCTCCCGGCAGCACGACCACGGCCGCGTCATCCGTCGTCGTCCGGGGCCACTCCTGGGGCGAGTTCCCGCCCGACGACACGGCCTTCTGCCAGCCCGACCGCCGCGCCTTCGACCGCGTCTTGGTCGCCGACTGCCTGTGGATGCCCTGGCAGCACGGCAACCTGCACCGCTCCGTCGACCACTTCCTCGCGGCGACGGCCGAGGCGCGGTGCTGGGTCGTGGCCGGCTTCCACACCGGCCGGGAGAAGATGTGCGGCTTCTTCGCCGAGCAGGCGCTCCGGGCGGCGGGCCTGGCGCTGGAGCGAATCTGGGAGAGGGACTGCGACGGCGCGGAGAGGGAGTGGTCGTGGGACAGGGAGGACGACGTGACGGTGAGGAAGAGGTGGCTCGTCGTCGCCGTGCTGAAGAGGGCGGAGAGTCCGTGAGCGGCTGCCGTGAAGAGGAGAAACGACAACACAACAACGCCCCGTTGGAGGAGCGAGCGAAGCCACACCGTCTTATACGTCTCCCAGCGCTCGAGCACGCAAACGCGCCCTGGCTCGCATCCCCGTCCCGGACCACACGGAGAAATGCCCGGCTGACCCCCAGCATCGTCCTCGTCAACGGTCTCGATCAGCCCACGCCACAGCCTCGCTACCCCGACCTTGATCCGGGTCACAACGGCGCAGGGATGGATGGGCTGGGGCCGCAGTGCCAAGACGTGCGCTGCTGTCAAACATGGGATGAAGCAGCCCGTGGGGCGAGAGAATGCAAGACGTGGGACATGGACATGGACGTGGACGGGTTGGAGGCGGACAAATGAACCATACACCCTGCGGGCGTGGCGGGTTCAAGAGACGGATACGAGCTGCCCTTTTGGATGGCTGCCAGATGTGCTTGGGATGCGTGTACAGTTGGGCTGGCAGTGGACATGGGCGGGCGTGCAATGAGTCGATATGACCGAGGACAAATAGACAAGGGACCTGAATAAGCTTTCGCTTGCAACTGTATAATATCATCTCCCGATATTGGCCGTGACTCGTCAAGACATGTACAAATGCTTACATCCCCTTCGCCGCCGCCGTATTAGTTCGGCGCCTCGATACTCGGTCCCTTCTCTCCTATCCCGACAACCAAGTCGTAGTTGACCCTCAGGTTCTCTGCTCCGCTCAGCGCCCTCGTCATCGTGCTCTCATGCTTCTCGAGCACCAGTCTCCTCAGCGCACCGACCAGGAACCCAGCCAAGACATCGACGGACCAGCTGTCCGGCACCAGACGCAGCACGTCCTCGACCTCGAACCACCGGCCGAAGTGCTCGAGCAGCGCGCCTGTTTGCTCCACGCGGTCGCTGATGTCCTCAATGGCCAGGAACTCGTGCAGCACAACCTGGAACAGCCGCCGTTGCTGCTCAACCTCCGGCAGGCTGTCTACACGCCGGCGGCCCTCGGGAGGGACGTACACACTGGTGCCTCCACGGAGACAGTACGATACGGCCGTATCGTAGTCGCCAAGCCTGTGGACGAGCAGCCGCAACGCATCCTCGTGGTGGCGTTCTCGGCCGGCGAGGATGATCGTCTCCGGGACGAGGAGGTCGCCGGGCAAGCTGGATATGCGGGCACTGATGGCGACGGAGTCGAAATCGTGCGCACCGCCCAGAAGCTGCAGAAGCCGGAGACGGCTCTGCCAGACCTCATCATCACCAGGGGCATTCGCTGTCAGGAAGTGGTGATACGTCGGCTTCGGTGCTTGCAACGCTCGGTAGGCGTCATACGCCGCCATGATAGCTTGCCTGCTCGCTGCCGATGACTCGAGGTCGCCCAGTACCACATCGAGGTAGTACGAAATCAGCTCCTTCACGTAACCACTATGTCCCTTGCCGAAAACGAGGTGCTCCAGGTAGTATTTGACCGCATTCGGGGCCTCTTCCCGCAGGATCTCGACTGCCCGAGCGGGTTCAAACTTGGGGGCTCTGGTATGGTCCTCCGCAAACACCTGGACACCAAGCCTGGGATTTCGATTCGCAAGCCAGACGCCATATTCCTGAACCAGAGCTTGGTTGCTAATCTTTCTGAGGTACTCTCGGACTCGTTCTTCGCCATCGCGCAGCTCCTGTCCGTCGTCCTGCTCTCCCTCGATGATTCGCTTCCACGTCGCCAGGACGTCGCCCGCCATCTTGCGGCTTTGGTATAGTCGGCTCAGGACAAAAAGCCTATGGTAGGACTCGAGCAGGTCAACGGCCCGATCAAAACAGTCCACGCCCCTGTCAACAAGATCGTACAGCTCGGATCTGACTGCGCCGCCTTTGTCCAAGCCCTTGGGAGAGTGCTGGTCCAGTTCCAGCAAGACTGTGAGCAGGGCGGCATCCACTGTATGAAACACCTCGATCTCATCTGGAACGCTGCCAAAGCCCTTCATCTTCCTCCACGACGAGAGGAATCGCCGTAGGAAGTGCATAGTCCTTGGTCCGAGACTGCTGACTCCGTTCTTGGTGACGTTCTCGAAGGTCGTGGTTCGCAGAAACGCCTCTACCACTTCCCTCACTCCGCCGTAGATCCATATTCCACGCCTGCCTTCGACTATTTCGTTCCGGACACCCGGAAGCAGAGAGAGCACGACCCTGGCGTCAAGCTTGCTGTCCACCAGAACTTTTTCCAAGGCATTCATCTCGCCATCCGATAATTGGTCGGCCCCTGATGACGTTAACAAGCTGATCAGCAGAAGAAGCCCTGCTTTTTGCCGGATGTAGCCAAGCGTGAGAAACTCCAGTTCTGTTTTGGCATCTCGGCCGCGAATGGTCCCGAGAGCAGTAAAGATGGCTCGTCGGTCTATCTCCACTGGGTTCGTGTATCCATTCGGGCAGGCAACATCCACAATCGTATCGAGCTGGATTATCAACGGATTCCGAACTGCCCACCAAATGCAATCACCGGCCCATGCTGCCAATTTCACCTCGGCCTTTGCTAGTCGTCGAGCGAACTCTTCCCCTTCTGAATTTCGAGTTGCCTCCCAGCCGTCTGGCAGCGAATCGTCATCTTGGGAGTCGTCGCGTTCGAATAGCTCCTTTTCTTTGGACAGCCTCTCAATGGAAAGAGCCGTTCGAGAGTCTGAGCTCTTGAGGGACGAGGTGGATGTTTCTACAGGACCGGGAAAGGGAGAGAATCGTCTGTTGCAAAGCTTCCCCACGATCTCTTGCAGCTGGATCTCATCGCTGCCCACCAAGGAGCGGAGTCCGTATGCACCAGAGCCTTTGGCACCGTCGGCCTCCAGCCAGTACTTTTCAGGAGGTGATTCGTTCCTAGCTCCACAACGTTGTATTTCAAGACCATGGTGTAAGCCATCGTCAAACTTCTTGGCCATCGAGGCCAGTACGTAGCCATCGTCTTCGTCTGGCAGTCCTGACCGTGATGAGGATAGGTCTGCTGGCGTTCCATCAACAGCAATCTGCATTGGATACCTCTCAAATTGGATAGGTGAGCGCGTAGGTTCACCGTCGAGGTTTACGAACATGCCAATGCCGGGTTCCAAAGGGCTGGTGCCCATGACCAGAAGAAATTCTTCTGCAGCCGGAGACGCGATGTGAGGTTTCAAAAAGACGGGGCGCGGGCTCGCCTGCTGCTCGGAGGTTTGATTCGGGGCGGAAGCGTCGGGGGGGCCAGCAGGCAATGGTTTGTCGGTCAGGGAAGGTGTTGAACTGGAGTGATGCGCTGGTGGCAGCGGGCTCGTCGACGGAGCAGGGGGCGAGGGTTGTTGAGAACCAAGATCTTCTTCTTCCGCTGGACGATGTTCCTGACGTCGACTGCTCCCGAGAAAAGAGCCGCCGAGGCTTGCACTGCGGCTGTGGCTTTGAGCATTGGGCTGCGGCCGACTCTCGGCAGATGAGGCGCTGCGGATGATCCCTCCTGCAGTCTCGGCAGCTATGCTTTGGACCTGGCCAACCTGCTCAGGGGGAGGCGGCTCGTCCAGCGATGATATGCTCATTAATGGAATCTTCAACTGCCTGTCGACGTCCAGGAGCGCATATGACTTGGAATCGGCAACACAGGCTATCGAGTCCCGACGGACAGACAAGGTACTGCCTGCATAATCGATGTTCTGGAGCCGGTTAGAAGTCGTTGCAGGCTTGCAATTGCCGACTCTCGTGACCTACTTTGAAAGCGCGAGCACCATCGCCAACGCGCACAACTTGTATTCGTCGCTTGAGCGAGAGGAGAATCGTAACGTCGGCGGCAGCCGTCTCGCCCGCAGTCTCGTTCAAGTCGACGCCGCCTATCCAGCTGCAGTTCCTGACTTGTCCAATACCAGATACCGGGCTCAGCTCCGGCAAGGAATAGAAAGTCACCGTCCAGTTGCAGAGGATGCATGCTTTCCCGACTCGTGGCAGCAAGAGGATCTGCTGTACGCCGGGCTGGGAGCTTGCCGCAGCTCCGGATTGTTCGGAAAAGGCAGGAGACAGTCTCGAAGCGAGGATGAAGAGCGTCTGCCTGGCTTTGTCGGCCGGGTCGGGCGGGATCTGGACGAAGTGAAGCAGCTCCGAGGCCGAGGTGCCGACATAAAGGTTGCTGTCTAGTGATGTGTTAGACGAGCGACCCGTTTGAGAGCCCGTGCCTCAGCTTACCGAGGTATTCGACGCAGTTTACTTTGACGTCATCCTGCGAGCCGTCTGCCGACAGAGGCACGTTGGCCAGCAGAGGCCGTAGCACATAGGGGCCGTCTTCCCGTTGCGGGCGCTCGGGGCGGTTGGACGAGGGTCCGTCGCCGGGGTCGTGGGACGTCATCGTGGCGGCTGGTCGTTCCGTGACATTATCGAGGCAGCGTCCTCATTACGCTCAGGTTCCCTATGAGTAGAGGCCCTGTAATTCAGCGCCCGCGACGACGAAGGCCGGCGACTGGAGGCTGAGGGGGTGCTGGTGATGGCGTGGACCGTGGGTAGCTCTGCCTGGCGATGCGAGGCTGAGGCGGAGGGTCCTAGGTAGGTACGACTACTGCTGGAACCGGACCGCTGAGTGGCTGGGCAGCAGCTCTCGTGTCTCCAGTGCCCAGCGGCCCCCTGTGGCGCGAGCCAAGCTTCGTGCACCTCCTGCGTCCAATCATCGACGCCATCTCCAACATAACACGTCCGCAGCTGAGACGGCACGGCACAGGAGCCTCCCAGCCTTGCAGTTTCGCCTGTCAAACCCTGCCCTCTCTACATCACGGCGGCGAGCCTGGCACCGCACCTGACGGGTGAACCAAGCGCGATCCCGCGAGCCATAGACAGACCAGACCTCGGAACGATGGCGGACGTCCCGGAAGCGGCTGCCGCCGCAGCTGCAGCAGCACCGACCACGGCCGCTGGGGGCTTTGAAGGGGACAACAAGTTCCAACATGCCCTCTCGGCATGGAGAAGTATGCGCCTGGCGCCTGGTCTTCCGGAACAGAGTGGCTGTTGCTGACCATGGACCATAGACGTCGACCTGACGTCCCTGACTGGGAGCCTCGACAACACGGCCTCGGAGATTGTGGCCTACCAGCGGGACTCGACCGTCCAGCGCAAGGACTTGGCACAAAAGACAAAGGACTTCAGGAAGCTGGACGACGGCACCAAGTTGACCGAGATCAAAGGTCTTCTAAAAGGTCATCTCCATGCGCCCCCGGCCCCCGCACGCGCGTCTGATCGCAATGCTAACATCGTATGCAGCCTACCAAACGTTCATCGACCTCTTGACGAACCACTCGAAATCTGTCAACTCTGCTTTCCTGCAGGCCTACACGTCGATATCCGAGGCGCCGGACCCGTATCCGCTGCTCGAGGCTTCGGTCGATTCCATGCTCGTGTCTGAAGAGACGCTGCCGAAGCTCACCGACGAGAACCAGCACCTTCAAGAAACCGTATCGAGGCTCACGTCGCAGCTGGAAGACGCCGAGTCCAAGCTCCAGACCGAACGGGCTGCGCGCAAGGAACTGGAAGACAGCCTTGAGATGCGAGTGAAGGAAGTCGAGTCATCATGGACCGCCGTGTTGGAAGAGAAAAAGGACAACTGGGAAGCCAAGGAGAAGAGCCTGGAAGAGAAGGTGGAGAATCAGGATCGCCTGTTGACTGAGATGCGCGCCAGCTACGAGGTCAACCAGCGACTGGGCAAGAATGGCAACGGTCAAGACGTGCAGCGCGGCAATGCCTCGAGCGCGGAGCTCGAGATGCTTCACTCAGACCTTGAGCGCACGAGTTCTAGGCTGGCCGAGGTCGAAGCGCGGAACGAGCAGATGAGACTGGAGCTTGCCCAAGCCAAGTCGTCTCTGTCGTCTCAGCCCGAAAGGTCACTCGAGGATGACCCAGGCTACATGCGGATGAGATCCGAGAACTCATCCCTGATTCGAAAGCTCGACACTGCAAGGATGGAGAAGGAGGGGCTCAAGCGAGACCTGGACTTGCGCTTGCGATCGATGGAGCGCGAGGTGTCACTCCTCAAGGAAGAGAAGGAATCGCTCAAGGCCAAGGTACAAAAATGGAACGACTACGACGATGTCAAGCAGGAGCTAGAGGTTCTCAAAAGCATCGAGTTTTCCACGGGAGACGATGACGAAGGCCGCGACAAGATTGTGGCTGACGGTGGAGCTGACAAGGGCGACACTCTGGAGAAGCTTCTGTTGTCGCGGAACAAGAAGCTAGGCGACGAGCTCACGATACTTCGTGTGTCTCACCAGGACCTTCAGTCCAGACTGGAGGACCTCCAGGAAGAGCTCTCACGGACGAATGCGGAGCTGGAAAAGTCACAGAACCTCAACGAGAAGCTAGAAAGCGATCTCGAGACCCTGCAGGCGGAGGGAGCGAACGCCTTCCCATCAGGGGCGTCCGTTGCCGGCACCTACGTGACGCGAGCGCCGACTCGTAGGGGAAGAGCCGCCTCGCCGACATCGTCGATCATCAGCGGGCTGGACCCGCGGGCGGCGGCAGGAGAACGGGAGCCGATGGGTGGCGGCTCGGGTATCTTGCCGATGGTGACGGCTCAGCGAGACCGGTTCAAGCAGAAGAATGCACAGCTGGAGCAGGAGCTCTCTGGGACGCATCGGACGGTGCAGCAGCTGCGCCAGGAAGTGGCCGCGCTGCAAAAGGACAACCTGAACCTGTACGAGAAGACGCGATATGTATCAACGTACAACCGAGGAGGGGCAACGGCATCGTCCTCATCGGCGTACTCGTCGAACCCGAACCCTTCAACGGTATCGATTGGCGAGACTGGAAACCCTGGCATCTCGCTGGATCGGTACCGGAAGGCGTACGAGTCCAACATATCACCATTTGCGGCGTTTAGGGGCAGGGAATCGGCGAGGGCCTATCGACGACTGAGCTTCCCCGAGAGGGTGGTGTACTCGGTCACGCGGATGGTGCTGGCATCTCGGGCGAGCAGGAATCTATTCGCGGCATACTGCGTGGCGCTGCACGTCGTGGTCTTCTTCTCGCTGTACTGGCTCGGGAGCGCAGACTTTGAGAAGCACGCCAGCAACCTTGGATCATCGGCGGCGGCGGCGGCGGCGGCGGCAGGCCGAGGCAGCCCATTGAATGGAGGCACAGACCATGGAAAGTGGAAAGAGGATGGATTCGGCGGACGGTAACAGGCGCTGTTGCTGAGGAAGCTGGGTTCGGCAAAGACGGGCACGGGCACGGGCACGGGCACGGGATGTGCAACGGGCGTCTATTACGGTGGATGTCATGGGGCACCGCGTTGTGTGGTTGTGGTTGGCGACTTGGCGGACGCCGCGATCCATGGAGATGCAGATGATCTGATGTAAACTAGGTATAGATGTGGCAGTGTGCGACGTCTGCGAGTTGCTTGGAAGCGGAGTGTGGAGGGCAACTGGCTAATGAGAGGACGGGCATGACGAAGCCTTGAATACACTTCACTCTGTCCTACGCACTCGATCCGGGTAGTTTCGTCGGTTCAGCCAGGTGTGCGCACGCACTCGTGGCCATGGTTGGGCCGTTTCTATTCTTGCAAACGCAGGCCGCTCATGGCGACCCGGTTGCAGGCCCAATCACGAGGAGCAACCAGAACTCGGGAGCGGCACCAAGGCAGCCAGCAAGCCACGTACGGAAACAGGGCAATTGAACGCTGAAATCTATTTCTGGCTCTGTAGGTGCTGTTTAAGCGCTGGCCAACAAAGCGTGCCGTTGCAGGTTGCCAGGGGTGGATTACCCTTGGTGCCGTCGATGCCACGCGCCTGGGGAACCAGGCACGGGACGTGGCTCGACGCATCTACAAAGCCTCAACGGACAGCAGGATAGCCATTGCGAGTCCCCAGCTGCTCGGATTAGCTGGATTGTTCTGAACGTCGGACGTGGGAGTGCTGGGTGCTGAATGAGGCAACGATCCGCTCCAGACTTGCCAATGACTCAATACATGGACGGTGACGGAGCAAACAGCAGGCGCTTTGTCCAGAGAAGAGAGCCCCCAGTGAACATGCGTCATCCATCTTGGGCATCTCAAATCTTGAACGTCATCCGCCATCTCCATGCAGCACATGGATGTGTGTGGATGGATCTCCAGGGTCCCGAGCAGGGCGCCTAGAGACGGCCAATGAGCGACGCCGCAAGCCACCCTGCACGGCCTGTCAGACGTGGCCCAGCGGAGCGATTGGATCACAATCATCACGTCGCTTCAAACGTCGGACCGTCGCCCAAGAAACGAGACCAAGGTCGCGTCTGGCAGGGCCAGCCAGCCAATGGTGGGTGCGCCGAGCCCCGACAGACGGCTTGAGTCTTGACGCTGGGTCGCAATGCATGCTGCCGTCCCGCGCTGTCGAGCATTGGCTGGGCCGTGCTGTCGTGATTATGACGAGTATACATAGAGGCCCGTGGTCCTCCCGTGCTGCTGTTGGGAGCACAGAAAGACCATCTCCAACTCGAACAAGTCCTGGTTGGGTCGTTTCCGTGCACCTCTTTCCTTTTTCCTCATTTTCCTTGTTTCCTCTGTCGGCTCATATCTCTTACTCCGGTTTCTTGTTGCTATTTCTCTTTCCTAGTGTGGTATCTATCTCGTTGCCTTGGCTTCGACGGCAACTCGATATCTCCTCCTGTCTGGTCTCTACGAGTCACTCAACGGGTGTTGCTTGAACGTTCTTGTCTTGGGCATTTTCAGTCGAGCCGCACCGAAACAGTCGAATCTCAATTTCACCAACACCTCCTCCTTCTTCTTCTTCTCCTTCTTCTACCACCACCACTACCACAACGTCAAGATGCGTCCGTCGACAATCTTGGCGTCTACGTTGGCCGTCACGGCCCGGGCAGCGCCGGCGTTCCCCGAGTTGAACCTCAAGGACCTGGCCGACCCGACCAATGCCCTCGACTCGCTATCGGGATACTTCAACTTGATTGCTGCCAAGGTCCAGGCAGCCAGGCTTCTGTCCGAGGCCCCCGTGTGTGACCTGTCACAGGCACAGATGCCAGCAGGTGAGCAGCAACTGATACTCCCAACACCAGGCTTGTGGACGACTGGACTGACGCAGAATCTCGCGACGCAGGCGTCGATGGCCTCCCAGCACCGGCCAAGGGGCTGACGGTGCGGCACGTCGCCGTCGGGCGCGGCACGCAAAACTACACGTGCGACACCACCAAGGAGGACTCGGCGCCCAAGGCGGCGGGCGCGGTGGCGACGCTCTTCAACGCCAGCTGCGTCGCGGCGCTGTACCCGGACGTGCTGGACCGGATCCCCAGCGTGGCCGTGCACTTCAACCTCAGCAGCGCGGAGCGGCTCGGCCCCAGCGCGATGCCCAAGTCGGGCGTGCACTACTTCGCCGACGGCTCGACGCCCTTCTTCGACCTCGACACGCCGATGCTGCACCTTGGCAAGGCGCCGTGCGCCAAGAACAGCACCGCCGATGCGCCGTCGACGGCGGCCGTGGGCCAGCGCGGCGAGAAGGCCGTGACCTGGCTGCGGCTGACGACCAAGGAGGGCGCCACCAACGGCATCCAGGACGTCTACCGGGTGACGACGGCCGGGGGCAGCCCGCCGGCGACGTGCAAGGGCCTGCCGGCCAGGTTTGAGGTGGAGTACGCCGCAGTGTGAGTGTCTTCCGGCCTCCCGATGGATACCGTACGTACTCTTCTTTGCTGACTCGACATCCCAGATACTGGTTCTGGCAGGGCGAGGACCGCGGCTAGAAAGGAGGCGACGGAAGACGGATACGGCGGCGCCGTGATTTGCATCCTGTTTAGTTGGCTGTGTGTTTGTTAATGCTCCTTTACCTTCTCTTGTGAGATTATACATACTTTCCGTCTTGTAGATAACACAAGTCGCGCGGTTTCTCAGCGCGTGTCGGCGTGTCTGGACAGCCCTGTGCCTAATGTCGTGCATGTGTACAGGAACTCCCGAGTTCCCAGCAGGGAGCCGCAGTTGTCCTGTCGCTCGTTGCCCCGATGGAGTCGCAAGATGCTGCCAGAGGCCGACGATGCAGTTTCTCACCTGCATAGGTGTAAAAGCTAGTCTGAAAAGAGTCTTCGTTGCAACGCTGGGGTGGAAGCCGGCGGTCCATTGAATGTCGTCGGCTGCCAGACGTCGGCTGCACGCAACCCTGGTGATGCCGGAGGCTTAGTCGAGGCTGCTGGAGGTGCAGTAATATGTGCCTCTCGTCGTAGTAATCCAGGCCCAGCCAGGGCATTGGACCCGAGAGAAGGTGATGGAGATCCTGAGAGACCGAGGATGTTCCTGGGAGCGCAGGCATATAGCTGCCAGGGTTCTTTATTTTGACAGGCCATCCACCTTGATGGAGACTGCGCTCTTTCTCATTCTTGCCTTGTAGACTTGCACCAGGGTTCATCTTCAAGCACACGGCTCATCGCACACACGACTGCCCGCGCCAACGAGCCTCAGCAACATCCGTTGAGCCGGCTTGATGACGCCTCCATAACCACAACCCCCACCAGCAGGGCCGCCAGCGTCGCCATCTGGCGAATAGCATGTGGCCAAAGACAAGAGGCTGGCAAGACACAAAGTAAAGCCTGATTGATATTTAGGACGGCTCTGGAACCCCTTCAGCCTCGACAAGCTGCTGAGCCGGACACTCATCGCCAGAACCATGAACGTCAGCGGCTGTCTGCAGGCGGTGGCCGCAGGCAGGGGCCTGGAAGAGGGCCTGGAGACTGCCGCAGAGGTGCCTGTACCAGGTGAGCGAGAGCCTTGCACCACCATCACTCCACCACCATCACTCCACCACCAGCCGCATCGCCACCACCCAGCGCACCGCCAGCGTCATCCTCACCCTCGTCACCATCGCCATCGCCATCACCCTCATCCTCATCGTCACCCCCATCACCATCACCATCGCCATCGCCACCACCCTCGTCGTCGCCGGCATCGCAGTGCGGTGCGTGCATGCACATGCTCACAGCGGCCTCTATCCATGCCCAGCGGCGTCGTCGAAGTCGACGCCGACGCACCTTTTTCTCACCGCGCGTCGCAGCGCCGCACTCGGCCGTACAGAGGCTTACCACCCCATCAGACGCTGCAGCCGCTGCGCAGCTCCGCTGGCCCATGGGACACATCCCCGTCGAGATCTTCGAGCTCATCATCTCCCACCTCTCCCGCGCCGAGGTCAAGACCCTGCGCCTCGTTTGCCGAGAGTTCGAGGCCAAGGTATCGGCCCAGTACTTCCGCAATGTCGTCGTCCCCTTCAAGGCCGAGCTGCTGTCCAGCTTCGGCGCCCGAGGCGACGACGGCAGCGCGGTGAAGCCCGACGTCTTCTCCAGCGGCATGCGCATATTCCAGTCCTTTGGTCCGCACATCCTCCGCTTTGCGCTGTCGCTCGAGGTGGACGAGGAGTCGCTCGCCTACCCGCCCGTCAAGACTGTCCAGAAAGCCGTCCCGTCCTTCTGGGGCATCTATCGCTGGCCGCACGACGACTATCGCCGGTACCAGGATCTCGAGGGCATCGAGCGCGCCGCTGACGAGACCGAGAGCATGAAGGAAGCCCTTCGGTGCCTCTCCAAGGTTAGGAATCTCGGCCTGTGCTGCGACGCTGGCCTCGGCTTCCTCTGTGGCCCAGACAAGGTCGCCCGAAATGCCGCTGTCCGACACCCCGTCTTTGCCACGCAGGATTGGCGCCGCAGGAGCGCGCCGTCCAACGCCGCCAACAGGCCCGTCGTTGCCCTCAACAACGCTGCCGCCTCGAGCCAGGACCCCGCCGAGGCTGCGTATAGCCGCGCGACCATGGTTAAGCGTATGACACTGGCCAAGATGGTCAGCGACGCCGGCTACGTGACTCCAGATCAGGTCAAGGAGGCGGTTCGTCTCATGCTCACAACAGAGAGGACCACCGTTGCTACCATCGACCTGGATGGGAGATCACGCCCCGCAAACGACCTTGAGAGAAGTCCCGGTTCCTTCTTGGAGACTTCCACAAGCCAGGGCCAGTCTTGTCCATTGATACCATCTAACCTCACCATGGCCCAGATGGAAATGCTGCTCGAGCTGGAGTGGGCGCACCGCGCCATGATCCAGTCGTACGTCATCGGCTTGATCGACAATGCCTCGACCGGATGCTTCAACAATGTCACGACCCTCACACTTGCCAAGATCCCCAGCAGCCACCTGCATATTTTCTGCCGCGACGACCTCTGGAGCAGCATCCCGAGCGTCAAGAATGTGTCTCTGGGCGTCATTGCCGACTGGAGACGCATCTCCGCGCCCACGCCCGGCTTTGTCGAGGACCAGCCTGTCTCTCCCGTCCAAGCAGTCAGCAAGGCTTTCAGACTCCTCAACTCGTACATTGGACGGCAACCCAACATTGAGAGTATTCACTTTGAGTGGATCTGCGGCGGTGAGTTTGCGCCAGGCTTGTATCATCGCAACATGTACATCCTGCCGGCTCCCTTTTTCGAGAATCCCGAGCTCATGACGACCCCAACTGGCCTCAAGGACCACGCGGACGGGCTCCTTAACCTCCCACATGCCATGCACGTGTCGCTCAAGAATTGTTGGGTCTCACCTCACGTCCTCTTGCAGACAGTCCGGCATATGGCCCTCTCCTTGTTGGAGAAGCTCGAGCTGGAGTCGGTTTCCCTCTCCGGCCCCCCCACGACCGTTCCCCAGGCGCCCATCATGCAGCTGTTGCGGCACCAGCATCATCACCAGGGTGTTCATGACCAAGCCGAGCCCAATGATCTTGCGCAGGGCATGCTGCCAGACTGGATGGGCTTGGGCCCAGCACTGCTCCAGCCGATGCCAGCCACACACACGAATACGCCGACCAATTCAACGCAAAACACGCAACCGGCGCTGGAGAAGCCTGATTTGATGTCGTGGTCTGGCGTCATCGAGCACTTCTCACCGGGAGTCAAGATCAACCAGCTGTTGACTCACGATGGCGACTCGTCGGATAGCGAGAATCCTCTGGCTGGCCCCGCTCCCAGGTCGACGTACCTGCCTGGAGACTTCCCGCGCCACGATGAGGGGCGCTATCCGCTCACGTCTCTGTCTTTCAAGTCCTGCGGCTACGTTGCCATCGACCTCCCGTACCTCGACTCGCGTGCCGTTCTGCCTTCCAACATGGGAACCTTGCCGAGTATGAATACGTCGGGCCGTCCGGACCTGAGCCGCCATATGCAGCGATGCGGAGACAAGATGATGGGGCTGGTTGTTCCGTACCTCACTCCGCAAGAGCTGGTTAACCTAGAGACTGGCTTCGGCATGGGCTTCGGCTGGGAGGGCGTCTACGACGAGCGTGTCATCGAGGACGCCATTTCCGATGGCATGGACTATCCCGGTCTCGGTCGCTTCTCCGGTGTCATCGACGCTGGCAGCGGAGACCATTCGTGACCGATGGACCTGCCGTCCTCGCCGAGCTGCTTGTTTCGACGACTCGATTGCGGATCTCTTTACCGACGAGAAGCTCCCGCTTCTGTTGAACTCGTATAATGATGGTTGCTACGACAGGTGGGAAACGGCGTGTCTACGGTTTTGCTTTACACATGATGTCGCACAGGCTGCTAATTCATGTCTCTCGGATACCCAAAATGGTCCAGGGGTTTGGCATGGAAAGAATTTCACGATTCCTATATAACGCGTCTGGAAGAGGGTCAAAAATTCATGTGAAGTAGTGCGATGGATGGGCTGAAAGGCCCCTGTGGCGAGGGTCTTGGGAAACCAGCGAAAGATGGTTTGAGGTGTGTTGGACATGTCAGCGTCATCACATAGATGCATGTCAAGCGTTGTCAAATAGACATCGACAGGTCTCAGGCGTGAACAGCACACTGCCTTGATAGTTGCATCTGCACAAGTGCCAGTCGCACATGGCCTGCGTCTCGATGTCGTCCATTCGTTGGTGCATGATGACCTCAGTTTGAACAGGAGGATGACGCTTTGCCACATCTGTAGGGATTGAGACTCCGGCTGATTAAGTCGGCCCCTGCAAACTGCATACCTTGCGTGCCAGGTGCCAGAGGGAGCTTCTCATGGGCTCCCACATCATGCAAAGCCTCATCTCTCATGTACCTGATCGTGCACCAGAGCAGCAGTACCGTCACATCAAGTCACGACGTGCCAGAGAGGGGCATCGCTCTTATGGCTTTGTTTCGTTGATTTATTTCGTCAAGAACCCTTGCGAAAAAAGGAGAAAATTTGCATGCGGTCTTTCCCCTTTTAATGCCATGCTCCCACCGTAGCCTGCCATACACCAGGAAGATGAAAAGCCACGAATCACCCCGAAAACATGTCAACGTCCCAGTTCGTCCCCTGCTCCAGACCCAGTACTGCGCTCCTTTATGCGGCAGTGATGGCCTTGCGGAGACGGGCACCGCGCTGTCTCGAGTTGAGACGGAGCTCCTCACGGCCAACAACCTGGTCAGACTTCTGCACAACCTCGTCGCCCTCGGTCAGGATCAGCTCGATGTGGCAGGGGTTCGACATGTAGGGGTTGATCTGTGAGACGGTCAGCCAAACCCAATATTCCTCGAGATCGGAGAACATCAACATACGCGACCATGGGCACGGTATGTTCGGCGGCGCTGCTTGGGAGCCTGGTTGACCTGGATGTGCTTGACGATCAGGGCACCGGTGTCGAGGCCCTTGGCGTCAGCGTTGGCCTCGGCGTTCTTGAGGAGGTCCAGCAGGAACTGGGCCGACTTGACGGGCCACCGGGCCTTGGAGACACCAAACTGCTTGCCTGTAGAAACAATAACCCATCAGCAACCGTCCTTTCGCAATTTAAATCGACTCCCCAGAGTTGTTCGTGTTTCCGGAGCCAACGATACTCGCGTCGTGCTCTGTCCACCAAAATAGCGCAGGCTCGTCGGGATTTCGTGTCGTACCTTGGGCGCAGCGGCCGGTGCTGCCGGCATATCGTCGCATGGGGACGGCCTCCTTGTGCTCCTTCACATTCTCGAGGAAGGCAACAGCGCGCTGCAGCTTCCAGCCGTTGATGGCCTGAGCGGTCTCGCGGGTGTTCTTGAAGGAAACTCGCAGGTAGGCACCGCGGGCGCGGGCCGATTTGGAGGGCTGGATCTCGGTCGCGGCGTATCGAACCTGTTGCGAGGAGCAAGACGTTAGTTTCAATTTGTTGCGGCACATGGCGACGAGCTCTCGCTCAGCGACCAGGACATGACGGGTGCGATCGAATTGCTCAAAAGCACCGTATGCATGCTTGACGAGAATTCCGAATGCTGCAGGGCTCAACTCACCATCTCGGCGGCTTGAATGTGGTGACTGATTCGACGACGTGGGTTCGCGGGCTAAAGTTGAGAAATCTGAACTTTTGCCCCAAGGCACTGGGACCAGACCTCGCTTACCGCTTCGGGGAATTGTTAGGGTTTGGCTGCCCTGCTCAGTCAGGTACAGCGACAGACTCAACTCAGCAGTACGCAACAAAAATTCCCACCACAGGGGCGGAAAATGCGCGAGAATAACACCAAGTCGTGGATTGACTGTTTTTATAACAGAGACAGGTCTTTTTCTGACTTTCTTTCCCTTCTTGTTTGTGTGCTGAAAATGCGATGCGCAACGAGTACTTCGAATCCATGTCACATGATTGACCGAACAGTCAGCGAGCTGTGGGGCGTTGTGAGTCGGAAAAAGGTCGGCCCAAGCAGGGTCCTCGAGCCGTTGGTTCAGCCAATAATGGCACTTGCAGTGGGGACAAGCAAAAAAGCTCCAGGCAAAAGCTTCAAAAATTTCTTTCGCTTCAGAGAGGCCGACAGGTGCATCACCCACCAGGTCAACGACAAGTTTGCAGTCCACCCCCAAGTCTGCTGCAAGGATCCGACAACTTGTCTCTTGTTGGCACCAACCAGACTCGAAACGACAAACGGAACCCATTTTTTCTCTATCCCTTCCGAAGCACGCAGGCAAAATGGCATTCGGAACTCGAGGTGCCCCCCGCGCTGGTGGTGGCACGCGAGGAGGCTCTCGTGGAGGTCGAGGCGGTTTCGGTGACCGTGGTGGCCGAGGCGGTGCCCGTGGAGGTCGCGGCGGCTTCGGTGACCGTGGTGGTCGAGGTACGACATGAGCCTTGGTTACGCTGTTTCTGTGTAGGCGATAACGGGACTGACTTGCGCAAAACAGGTGGTGGTCGAGGTGGGTTCGGTGCTCGCGGCGGCGGTCGTGGCGGCTTCGGTGCTCGTGGTGGCCGTGGAGCTCCCCGTGGAGGAGCCAAGCCTGGTCAGAGGGGAGGTGCCAAGGTCATCGTGGTATGTTTGATCTCCGACAAATACAGGGCCTCCCAAGGCCTTGCTTTCCGCCCTCTGCTAACCAAGTCGCACGTTAGGAGCCTCATCGTCACCCTGGTGTATTCGTTGTCCGCGGTGGCAAAGAGGACGGCCTCGCAACGCGCAACATGGCGCCGAGTGAGTCTGTCTACGGCGAGAAGCGCATCCAGCATGACGAGACCGTCCAGAACGACGACGGCACGACGACGACCACCAAGGTTGAGTACCGGATGTGGAACCCTTTCCGAAGCAAGCTTTGCGCTGCCATCGCTGGTGGTGCCGACGAAATCTACATGCGACCCGGCTCTCGCGTGCTTTACCTTGGCGCTGCCTCTGGCACGTCGGTTTCGCACGTTTCCGACCTCGTTGGTCCCACCGGCTACGTCTACGCCGTCGAGTTCTCTTCTCGGTCCGGCCGTGATCTGATCTCCATGGCGTCGAAGCGACCCAACGTTGTGCCCATTGTCGAGGACGCCCGCCAGCCGGCCCGCTACCGCATGATTGTGCCCATGGTCGACGTCATCTTTGCCGATGTCGCCCAGCCCGACCAGGCCCGTATCGTCGCCATGAACGCCAACTGGTTCCTCAAGACCGGCGGTGGTGTGCTCATTTCCATCAAGGCCAACTGTATCGACTCTACCGCTCCTCCTGCTGAAGTCTTCGCGAACGAGGTCAACAAGATGAGAGCTGAGCAGATCAAGCCGAAGTTCCAGCTGACGCTCGGTGAGCACCGCCCCTCCCCCCTTGCACATATTGATGAGACTGTGCGCTAACCTGAGCCATCTAGAACCCTTCGAGCGAGACCACTGCTTGGTTGCCGGTGAGTACCAGCGCTACAAGTCTTGAGGAGTCCCGTCTCTCTCCTCTTGATTACTGTTTCGCAGGTCACTTGATTCCCCGCACCGTGAGCGCTTGGGCGTCCTGAGCATTTTGTGCAACCTAAAGTCGGGCATGCTTTGATGTTTCTCGTGTTTTTTTAATCCTTGTGCTATTTTCCGGACGGGCTGCTTCAACAGGGCGAGAAGGCGTTACGGGCAGGGTTGGATTATGTATATATGCTGCTTCTTGGCGTCAGGGCCAAATGGAAAGATATGCAAATGATGGTGCCTCGTCGATGCCGTGCGGTTGAAGGTGAATTCTCGTGGCGGTGCAGTGTCGAATGGCCTGTCGACGAGGCTATGCTGTAAACATCTGGTGCAAGAGATTGCGCCAGCTGACCTCTCGACATGGACGTCACCTGACGCTTCTTGAGCCTTGCCAACATGTCTCAATGCGTTTTCACAGTCAGCTACACGTCGACGGTGGCTGGCAACCTGTCGGAGCCCATCACAACGGTAGGGCGGGCAGCATTGACACGGCTTGGGGGCGACTCCCACGCAGCGGGAGGAGCGGAGAGCGCAGAGTTGCGAAATGCACGAGGCGCCTCGCGGCTGAGCATGGGTATTCTGTCATTATCATTACCGGGCGCGCTGAGCGCCCTCTGTGTCTATTGTTAAGCCGTCTTTTTGTACTTCTTTATTCTGCGGCCTTCACGACCGCCGCCTAAACTCTAGGACAGCATTCGGACTAGGCGACTTGGTCATGACTATGGACATGGGCTTGGGCCTCTCCTCGCCCTGCCTGAGCCTAATGTCGTAGTCGAGGACGAAGCGGGCGAGGACCAGCTTGATCTCGTTGCTGGCGAAGAAGCGGCCCGGGCAGGCGTGGCGGCCGGCGCCAAAGTTGACGTAGGTGTCGCCGATGGAGGTGAACTGCAGGCGGTTGTTGGCCTCGGCGGACTCCTGGCGCAGGCGGTAGAAGCGCAGGGGGTCGAAGCGGTCCGGGTCGGGGAAGAAGCGCTCGTCGTGGGCGATGCCGGCGAGGGGCGCGACGATGCGGGTGCCGACGGGGAGCTGGGTGCCGTCGGAGAGGGAGATGGGCTGCATGACCTTGCGGAGGAAGGATACTGGGGGGGGTGTTAGCAAGGTGTCTTGATGGGTGACGGGATGCCCGTCGCATCTGCAAATGGCGCGGGCTTGGATGGACCGACCAATGTTCCCACGCAACCGCTGAACCTCCCTCATGAAGCTATCCATCTTCTTGAGCCCGGTCATGCTCTCCTTTCGCCCCCAGCCCTCGTCCACCTCGAGGACTTGATAGGCCTCCTCACGCAGCTCCTCTTGGATATCTTGGTGCGCCGCCAGGTCGTACATGCACTCGCAGAGGAGGCCGTGTGTCGTGTGAATGGAAGCCGCGGCGATGATGAGCTGCAGCTCCGCCTGTGTCTGGACGTCGGCCTTTTCGTCGTCGGGCAGGGCCTCGATCAGCCACTGGATCATGTCGTTGGGCGGCTCCCCGCAGCTGGGCGAGTCGAGGTCCCGTATCCTCTCCTCGAGGACTGGCCTGATCATGGCCTTTGCGCTTTCAATGTCGCGGCGGATCTTGCCCAAGTCGGTCACGAGATACTGCGTCAGGGGCCGCGCCCACTCGGGGAAGAGCTGGAGCTTGGCGCCGGCCATGAAGACGTGGATGGCAAAGTTGATGCTCGTGTCAATCCATTGCTCCCGGCGGTTGATTTCGGGTCCGACGAATGCCCGGCCGCTGAGCCGGGTGATGGCCCGGAGCGCAAAGGGATGCCACGTCACGGGCGTCCAGTCGTCGCAGGCGGGGAACTCTGTGGCGACGATGTGCTCGAGCTCCTCCTTGAGCTGGGGGGCGAGCTTGACGAGGTTCTGCGTCAAGCGAGTGCGCAGGAGCAGTGTCAAGAGCTCGGCGTTGCGGCCCGGCGAGAACTTGGTGTACTTGCTCTGCAGAGCCTAGAATGGCCGTGTCAGGAAGGCATTCACTTGACTGGGAGACAGATGGGGTGCTCACGTCGGCGATAGCCTCCTTGGCGCTCAAGACGTCCTCTGGCAGGGTCTTGAGCTCGCCCACGTAGTTTGAGGGCAGCACCAGCTGAGGGCCCTCGGTGCCTCTGATCTGGTACACCTTGTCCTGGAACTGCGTCGTCGTGAGCGGGCGGTGGGTATGTTGTGGAGAGAAACCGCCCTGCACACACCTTGCGATAGCTGTCCTTGACCAAGGTCTCTGCGCAAAAGATCCATTTCGCCTTGGGCGCCTTGTAGAGCGGCACGGGAAGGGTGCTGCGCTGCTTCTTGGCCTGTATCAACCAGGCCACGACCAGGGCGGCGCTGATGGCGAGGTAGTAGGTGAGCAGCCTCGCGCCAAAGACGGAACGCGGCGGCGGTATGTCGATGCCGGGCTGCAGTGGTGTGATTGAGGATGCGTTTTCCATTGCGAGGCGAGATGTTTGAGCAGCGGCAGACCGATCAGGACTGCTCTCCGGGCGGCCTCCTCGACGATCTCGGAGGGCGCGCAGGACACCGGAGCGGAGGCTGGCGAGCAGGCGGCGGGCCAGTCATGTGGATGATGAGGAATCAACCGGCGAGACACGAGACGCCTGGTGATGGAGCGGGAGGCTATGTGGAATCCTGTGGGATGCCGGCTCTTGTCACAAGGTCAAGTCGTCAAGAGTCGCAGGGGAGCCGGCAGTGGGATGGGACGGGATGGAGCGCGTCGACGTCGTCGGCATGGACATGTAACGAGTGGGCAGCAACTAGCTGTAGGAAGTGAGGACGTGAAGACGGCCACAGGCGAGATGAGGATGGACGAGGATGAGGACCAAGACACTTGATGAAACGATTGAGTCCAGGAGCGCCGCACCCGCCGGGGAACAATGGGATGTAAGAAAGAGGACGAGCGAGTAGTAAATAAAACGAGTACGTAAACAAAGAGAGCATAGAGCAGGCCACGCTGATGCTGCCTCGCTGCGGGTTTCGTCGAATCGTCTGAAACAGGACAAGATGTTCGGGACGAGCCACCTCCGGATTCTAGTCCGGGGGGCGGTTGGCCAAGTTGCCGCGAGCGTCTCCATGGACATGGACCCCGTTTGGCGCCGGGAGCGAGCATTTTCGGCGCTCGTAGTCGTTGACCTGGGTGCGTCGTCGTCGTCAATCAGGGGTCGTCGTCATGTGCGGGTGGACACGAGACGAGACACGGACCCGAGTCAACAGTGCCGAGCACGGCGTGACGCATTCCCACCATGGTCAGCGCTCGCGTCTCCAGATACGGCGCCGGGGAATCGCGGAGCGGCTTGTGCAGTCTGCTGGCGCGTAGACGACGACGACGGGCGTCACGGCCGCTGCACAGGTCAGCCTGGGGCCCATTCATTGCCCGGCAGTTGTTCCCGTACCCGTCGTGTTATCATGGTGTGTTTGTGCTCGATGGCCCGATGCCCCGGCTGCGTGCTTTCGGAATTCGACTGCGCGACTGCACCCCGGCCTCGGATGGAGGCCAGCCGACAAGTCCTGCTCCACGTCGTGCCAAACAACAGGCCAAAGACACCACGCGTCGCCTCCTCTTGGACCAGATTGCCGGGGCGGCTCGTCATCCGAGACATCAGCCACCGCGATCCGGGTCTGCCAGCTGCCGGCGCCGAGCACGACAAGCACGCACGCGCCCGGCAGTGCTCCGTCTGCCCGAAGCTCCGTGACAGGTCATTATTCCTGTGCGCGCGTATTCATCCCTCGCGAGTTGCAACCGTAGCAGGCGTCGACGCGTCGTACACACTTTGTGCAACTGTAGCACACAATCCACGTGTCCTGCAGAATGGCACGTAGCCGACGGATGCCGCAGTGCCCGGAATGAGTCGAGCCGGATCTCCGACATGCCGGGTCAGCCGACGGCCCCTTGCTGCAGGGCGCGATGACTTGCAAACCCGAACTCGGATAATAGCCTTTGGGGGGGTTCGAGTTCCTGACGTTCGACGTGATGTGGATAGGCACGCAAGAAACTTCCGTGGATCCATTCCTCGGCCTCGCCAGTTTGAAGTCCGACCGTGAGATGTTCAAGAGCCGAGATACAACATCTTCGATTTGCGGCGGCAGCGATGTAGATGGAGCCAGAAATCGAGTCGCTTCTCGGGGTACGATAGGTTCTGACGTCTTCGTCTTCTGCTAAAGCTTCCGAGAGAGTAGCGCTTCCTTTGAGGAGCGGCAGTGGCATAGCCATCGGGCGGCAACAAGGTATTCGAGGCAGTGAAGTAAAAACAGGTTCAGCCAATGGGAGATATTTGCTAATAGTGATCAATGGCAATCGAGCCGGCCTCAGTGATTTCACGAAGGCTCCCTTCTGATTCCTCCAATTCCGGGGTCACGTGGGCCCGTATGGCCCGTGCATGCACCACTGCCGGGGCTGGGGGACTGGGCGCCCATCCTCTCGGACGAAACGCGTCTTCACTCTTCTTCCTCGAGAGCTCCACATCCACCATGGACGATCTACTGCGGTCAAAGATCATCAAAGACAACCCCATTGGGAACGGCCTTGATGCCTTCCACGCGTTGTTCATTTCTCAATGCGAAGGCGCGGCCGTCTCCTGCACCGCGACCACCATTGACCAGCTAGGTCCCGAAGGTAATCCGATCGACCGTCGACTTTTTGGCCGTTCTACTGACTGGCATGCAGAACTCCGGAATCTTGCGCTCCTCCTTCTTCCTTCTCTACAAGGCCTTCCAGCTGCAGGTCTTCTCCATTCAAAGACAGGTCGCGGCACCCTCCGAGCCGACCTCCGGAAGCTTATTGCTGCTGTCACCTCCGACGACTTTGATGTCGACCGTGTCAAACCTCTCCTGCGGCAGACCCTCGCCGACGAACCCGATGCTGCCCTTTGGAAACAAGTCGACGACGCCGTGCTCGAATCTACCCCGCCTCCCCGCCCGACAGCGTCTTCCCTACAACAAACCCCATGGCTACGCAATACTAGTAGCTTCGCAAACTCGTCCGAGCACCGTAAATATGTGGACGATGTGCTGAAGAAGGAGCTTGGCCCTATGCATATCGGACTCCGCAACTTCCACGACTCGTACTTTGGAGGCGTGGCTAACTTAGAGACCGCATCCAAGGCCTTCTTCGAGCGGTGCCTCGAAGGTAAAGAGCTAAAGTTTGAACACGGTTGGGGTGGGTGGCCTAGAGATGCGAACCAGGATGATGTGCTGAGCTGGTTTGCGAGCTTCAGCGAAAAGCTGGTGGCATTCGCAGATGGCTACCAGTCCATTCCACCACATCGATCTGGACGAAGACCGTTGGCAAAGCCCAACGAGCCGATTGACGGCTCTGTGGGGAGACGAAAGATGGACGTTGGGTTTGTGAATGATCCACAGGCTGGGAAGGACTCAAGGTGCCACTGGTCCCAGATTCTCGTGCCTGGGGAGCTGAAGAGCAACCCGTCCGCCGATAAAGCTTCGGAAGCATGGCTGGATCTTGGCAGGTACGCGAGGGAGGTGCTCGCCGCGCAGGACAGCCGTCGCTTCGTCTTGGGCTTTACTATCTGTGGATCCCTTATGAGGGTATGGGCGTTTGACCGGCTTGGGGGGATCGCATCCGAACAGTTCGACATCAACAACGATGGGCTGCATTTTGTGTTCACCATCTTGGGATTTCTCTGGATGAGCGAGGAGGAGCTTGGGTTCGATCCGACAATCATGACAGCAACAAATGCGGAGCGGTTCATCGAGATCAATCGGCATGGCTCAACAGAGCGAATCGTCATTGACGAGGTAATGCAGCGCGCTCGTTGCATTGCCGGTCGGGCGACGACTTGTTGGAAAGCCCATCCCCAAGGGCGTCCAGAGGTTCTGCTTGTCATCAAGGATTCATGGCAATACTCAGAACGCGATGAGGAAGGCGATTTATTACGCGAGGCGACATCCAAAGGCGTTTTGAACGTGGCTCGACACTACCACCACGAGACAGTTCAGATACGCGGGATGGACGACGATATCCGGAGCAATGCGCGACATGGACTGGATGTCACGACAGCCGCGAACTACCGGCCGGAACGACCCGTGCCACCGAGTAGCATCGCGACAGGGGCTCTGCGAAAGGGCCGCAGTATCACCGCCTCTAGCCGGAAGCGCTCGTCTAGCCAAACCGACACTCCTCTACCTCCCAACAAGCGATCCTGTTCGGCGTCTCCGACCAAAGCTGCCAGCACTGCACTGCCGAACAGAGTACATCGGCGTGTCATCGTTCGTGATTATGGGAAGCCGATCTACAAGGCAACCTCTCGAATGGTTTTGCTTCGTGCGATGAGGGGCTGCATCAAAGGGCATGAGTGTTTGCTTGAGGCCGGCCTCCTCCACAGAGACATTTCGCCCAACAATCTCATGGTCAACGAAGATGAGCACAATCCATCGTGGCCCCAGTTTTTGATAGACCTGGACCTCGGGATCAGAACTTCACGGAACACTTCTTCCGGCACGAAAGGCAAGACTGGCACGATGGAGTTCATGGCTATCGGCGCCTTACTTGGCGAACAGCACTCTTTCATGCACGACCTTGAGTCTTTCTTTTGGGTGCTATTCTGGATATGTGTCCACTACGATGGCACAGGTCGAGGCAGAGTTGTTCCCAGATTTGATAGGTGGAACTACATAGACCTGGAAGAGTTGGCAGAGGTGAAGAAAGGGCAGGTGTGCCATGAAGGAGACTTCATCAGGAGGGCGACGGAGACTTTCACTGCCTATTACCAATCATTAATACCTTGGGTCAACAGGTTGCGGAGAGTGGTGTTTCCTAATGGCGGTAGATGGGAAAGGGAAGACAGAGGATTGTATGCTCAGATGATGGAGATCCTTCAGGAAGCTCAAAGGGATCCCAAGGTGATAACGGACGAATAGATTTTGCGTTTAACCTCAGAACTGCCAACTTGCAGCTAGCTGCTGTCCCTTTGCCTATTGGCCTGACTCAGCTGTCGTTGCGACTTTGCTTTCTAGCAAGTATCTATCCGAACGGTAATGGCGTGGCGGTAATACGGCTATGAGTCTATCACGAAGCT
This sequence comes from Tolypocladium paradoxum, assembly GCA_002916505.1. NCBI lineage: Eukaryota > Fungi > Ascomycota > Sordariomycetes > Hypocreales > Ophiocordycipitaceae > Tolypocladium > Tolypocladium paradoxum. The sequence continues at coordinate 151,244 of PKSG01000685.1, forward strand.
TCATATGACATGTTAACCAGCCCGGATAGGGGAACCAGCAGATCGGCACAAGCTGCGGCCACACATACAGGTCGGTAAGGCATCTCTGCTTGGGTTAAGGGAAGGAGCTATTCACCAAGCTGCACATATCTGGGTCCCCGTTGGAGCTCATGCTGCTGTGCGTGCCTTGTGGGACCTGAACCGGCAACTCAGCGGCGCGAATGACGATCCGGATGATGCCTGGCGTGCTGCTGCACAGCGGGCGGCATAACAGTTACGAGCTTGCGGCAGTGGTGCGGTCCCTCCTGCCACTCTAGGACCTGCTCCTGCATGTCGTATTTCGTGGCGTGCTCTCAAATTTTTCGGTGGTCAGGGCCTGCTCTGTGGCTACAACTGGCCTCTACGGGGGTCAATTCAATGCCGGGGGAAGCATTACGATCCGCAGAGGCCGTTGCGACCACGAGCAGGCGTGTTTCGGTGCTGTTGCTTCCTTCGATTTCAAAAGTTTCGTTCTCGCTGTTGGTGATGTTTTTGGCGAACGCAGTCTTGACGCGGGCCGGTCCTTGACGGGATGGCACATTCAAAATCACGTGAAATGTGAAGGGTTCAGAGTGCCCCGCTTTCTCGCCCGTCCTCTAAGAGCCTCGAGGAACGACAGGCACGTGGTTTCCTTCTCTACCCCGCATTAGGGCCTTGTCATTCCCTCCTCCTTCCTTACTTCGATGGATCCAAGAACTACACCCATCCCTCACAACTTGCAATGGACTCGCAAGACAAGAACGCATCCTGTGACGACCGCGGAACTCTTAAAATATTGCAGATTACTCGAACCCTTGAAAATTGCGGAATACCTTGCTGTATCTGTGGAGTCGGTGCTCTTATTTACTATGGGGCCGGACGGGTCAAAGCAGTAAGTCTGCCCTGATCAGTTCTAGAAACTTCGACTCTAAAAGATTTAGACTTGGGAGATACGTGTCCCAACAGATCTCATCGAAAAGGCCGCGTCTATTCTAAAGTCCCAAGAATACGCCAATTTCTACATCGCCAACCCTCCGCCATTACCGCAACCTGCTTCCCTAATACACACGTACACCCATTTTCAGTATATAGGACTTCGAACTTACTTTGTCCTCGTCCCTTCCGACGATATCCACATCGATTGCAAGCCGTCAAATTTTCAGCGTAGCTCCAACGGTCTGCCATATCCAAAGCTTAATATTCTTATCCAAAGCTTTCTAGACGCGAGTGATTCTTTATCGCTCTGTGATGTGGTCGATGGGAGCAATGTATCTGAAGAATGGGGTTCTGACAACCTGAATCTACAGGGAAAAGTGGACTTGGAGTGGATCAAAAAGAAGAATGAGGCAATCAAGCAGAGCCGCGTGGGACAATACGCTAAGGGGGGGTTATCAGGCGGAATCCACGTGAAGTTTTCAGAAAGGAGAGTTTTATGGGAGTCAATTGTTCGAACTAAGGGAGCAAGGCGTGGCTGGACTCAACCCGAAGAGACCTTTGCCACGCGCTTTCGGTTACATGGTTCCCCTGATCCCTGGTTGCAACATCGCCAGTGTTCATAGATATACTAAAGCGACGGCACGATTATTGAGCGAATGTATTGAGGACAGTCCGCCGAGGTTCATCTCAACGATCTTTTCCTCCGTACCTTCCCCGCGCATGAGGGATCGTTTTGTCGCGAAAAGACCCCATTTTTCGGACATCTCTTTATCAATATATTGAATATATCGTGTCTGGGACTCGTCATAAAAGATAACGGTCGACCCTGGACCCCAAAGTTGGACCAGGATCGTGTGCGGCTTTCCGGCAGATCCGTTGTGAAATCGAAAGGAGGCGTAATCGGCGGGAAGTATGTCGCTGTATATTTTGATGAGCCCCCAGTAAGGACAACCAAGCATCGATTGAAGGAGATTCCGTAAGTCCTAGGTCGTGTTAACCCCATATCCAACTAAGAAGGGAGAAATTTGGGAGTCATTCCTGCCTGTCCAAGCTGTTGCGTGCTACAAATTCGAGCCCGTGTGGCGATTTAATGGGAAACTTGCTGCCGCGAAAGTCGTTGACTCGGGCACCGACCCCCGAGTCTTCCACAACATAGATTCCGTGGCGTTGGATAGATGCCTCTGCATCCTCTGGTGCGAACGAGCTTGCCAAAGCCATAATTGAGCATGATGTAAGGTCGCGATCGTAAAAAGCGGGCGCGGGGTTGTGGTGTTTCGGGAGAAATACGATGACGGAATAAGTATACTCTTAACTGCAATGTTCCTTTGATTGTGGTGCTGACGGATTAACAGGTACCTGACTCGGCTTCTTGATCTTCGGGAAATCAGAAAGTCAGTGCCATTAATGCCTCCTAGCGAGGGAGGAGTCAAGGGGGAGGGGCGTGCGAAGAGATAACGGAGAGGCAAATAAAAAACGGTCTCAAGCATATCCGAGAAAAAATGGGGGAGATTAGATGGTGATTGATAAGATGATCAGATAAAATTTTGCAAGTGAGACAAGAGTCGGTGACGCGGCCATGGCATTCCGATTGGCCGCGAAACAGGCTCCTGTTTGATAGAGTTTCACTCGACGCAGAATCGCGCCGGCGAATCGAGATTTGGGTCCCGGCTGGAAGGTTCAACGAGCATCGACTCTCGCTGCGGCGGTGACCTGTCACGCGCGGCGTGCCCAGACTTCCATCCATGGGCCAGGCCCGGCTCCGGGGTGCATGTGACTAGGTACGGAACAGATTGGCAGATGTGCGCACGTGTCCTCGCTGTGTGGCATGGCATTTGCTATGGAGTGGCGATGTCGTCCAAAGCCCGCGAGCACCGAGAGACGGCGGAACCGTTCGGCTCGACGGCTAATGGTGGTGGCATGACCGCGAATGTGCGCGGTGGCGTGGACGGAGAGGCCGACGCCTCGGCGGAATTGGGCATCGCGTGTGCCCGGTATTCGGCGACGCCAGCGAGCAACCAAGCCGTGGCCCCCGCACAGGTTTATCCCCTAGTATGAATCATCTCGGGCTCGGTCCCTTTTTTGCTGCAACAGGCCACTCCGTCGGCCAGGCGTCGGCAATCCCTGATGGACGCCAGCCGTGACCGCAAACACTCCCAACAAAGCCCTCATTCGCGCTGGCCCGAGCGAGCGAGCTGTCGCGCCTTGATTGATAAGATTTTGCCCCTCCTGTAGGCAGGGCCAGATGCCGCCCTCCGTCCACCGGAGAAGGAATGGAAGACCAGTAGCCGGTTGGTGGGCTGGCGATTCTTCCGTCCCCGCTGATTGATAAAGGCGTCTGGTTGGTGGCCCCATGGCGCAGGTAACAGCCGGGGTGTGATTTGCTGCCCGGGGGAGGATATGTCACCATGGCACAATGATTAGATCATGGAGGTGATCGGAGGCGACCGGCGACCTGGGCCGCCCTCTAAGCCAGCGGCCAGCCCGTCTCAGCGGTCCCCACGCGGTAAATCGACCCTGGGCCAGGAGGTACACGCCCCTCCCTCCCCCAACGCCCAACGCCCTGGAACCCAGCCAAGACCCCAGTCCAGCGGTAGGTACATGGAGCCCAAAAACCCTCTGCATCCACATCACCCGCGCTCTCTGTCGCCGCCTCCGTCCCTCTCAATTTTCTTTTCACCTCTGCGGCTACGACGAGACCCCCATTGTCTCTCTCCCAACGCTTCGAGTTTACTTTGCTCTATACTCCAATACCTCTTTTTCTCGCACTTGCGATTTGCATGCCGCGACCCCATCGACGTGCTCAGACGCCCCTAAAGAGCCATTGACAGGCGCTCCTCGCCTCCTCGCCCACCCTCAGTTCCACCCGCGACCCGACCTCTCCTCCCACCCAACGACCCCTTACACGCCCACAATGCCCTCGGCGACTGCAATTCAGGCCGTCGTCTCCTCGACGTCGGACTGCATTCCCTCGGAGCCCAAGACGCCCTCAATCGCCCCCTCGTTGACCTACTCGGACGAGTCGGACGACCAGGAAGAACCTGTCCCCGTCGACCAGACCCGTAGGCGCCGCGCCTCGACGAGGCTCATTGCCCAGAATGCGCGCGATATCCAGCGCATCACCGGCGAGACGACGGCCGAGTTCGTCGGCCGCTGCTGTGGGGGCGGTTGCTGCTTGCTGGGTTCGCGCCGCGCCGGCGTCGCGTACGAACAAGTCGACCTGCCCGACAACGAGGCCTACCGCTCCTTGGGCCTCACGATTAACGAAATACCTACCAAGTTGACCAAGGTCACCGACCTGCCCGACAAGACGGTGTCCTTCAAGTCAATTCCTCAGCCCCGCAGTGTGCCGTCTCCTACCGACTCTGCCATATCCTTGGGTTACGATCGCGACGCCACGGGCCCTGCCTTGGACAAGCCTGCGCTGACCCAGCGGCTGGACGCCTTCGACGCGTCTATTCAGCCGCCGAGATTCGTGCAGCCGCATCCGCCATACCACGTCTACCCAGCCCGCATTCATGCCACCCGCGAGCTGACCAAGCCCGGCGCCGAGAAGCGGACCTACCACTTCGACCTCGACATTACCGACTATCCAGATGAGGAGACGACAGACTTCAAGGTCGGTGGCGCCATTGGTGTCATGGCGCCCAACTGCGAGCTTGCCGTCGAGGACGTCCTGGACGTGCTCTTGGTGCCGCGTTTCCAGCGCGACAAGCCCGTCTTGATGACCACCAGCAGGGGGCGGTGGCCCACCGTCTGGGGCGACGACAAGCCGCGAGAGCTCGTCACTACCCGGCGCGACCTGCTCACCTGGTGCACCGATCTCCAGTCTTACCCTCCCACCAAGCCCGTCCTCCGGGTCCTGGCCGAGCATGCCACCGCCGAGAACGAGAAGAAGATTCTCATGTTCCTCTGCTCTGCCGAGGGCCAGGGCGCATTCTGCGACTTCCGAACCGGGCCGCACATCACCGTGTCCCAGCTCCTGCATGCTTTCCCAAGCTCGCAGCCCCCTCTGGACGAGCTGCTGTCTTGCCTGCAGCCGCTCATGCCCCGCTTCTACTCGCTCTCCAACGACCCGCACGAGTCGTATCAGATTCGAGACCACAAGCAACACCGCCTCATAGAGATTGCAGTCACGGTTCATGAGACCAACGACTGGAAGCGAGGCTGCCGCACGGGCGTGGGGTCCGGGTTCTTCGAACGGCAGGCCCAGCGCTTCCTTAAAGCCAAGGCGGCCGGCGAAAAGAACCCCGAGTTCTACATCCCCATGTTCAAGGGCCTGATGGCGAACCCGCTTGCCAAGCAGTTCAACTCGGACGGGCCGATGCTCCTCATCGGCGCAGGCGTGGGTATCGCCCCCTTCCGGGGATTCGTCCAGCGTCGGCTGAAGCAAGCCAACTGCGCCAACAAGGTCTGGGTGCTGCAGGGGATCCGCGACTCGCTGGTTGACGAGATCTACAGCGGCGAATGGGGCGTGCACGAAGACGAAGTCAAGCGCGTCGTGCAGAGCCGGCGCGGCGAGGGCAGGTATGTGCAGGAGGAGGTGCAGAACCAGGCCGACCTGGTCTGGTACATTGTCAATGCCGTCGACGGACGTGTATTTGTCTGCGGCAGCTCCAAGGGCATGGGCGAGGGCGTCGAGGAGGCGCTCGTCGGCGTCGCCATGGCCAAGGGCAACCTCGAGCGCGAAGAGGCGAGGAACTTTTGGCAGCTCAAGAAGGAGGCGGGACAGTATATCGCGGAGACGTGGTAAGATGCCGTGGTGCGCCGCACTGCCCGCCTGAGCCTTGGACGACAGTCATATACGAGACAGCGGCCGCCCCGGCCGTCATCCCGACACGCCCTGCGTTCCAACTGGGCGTGAGCGGACATCAAATCATCGCTTGGGTCAGGCTACTGTGTTTTTTGCTTTACGAAATTCGGTCATCAGTTATGGGGATCAAACGGGCCATGCATACTAGAACCAAACAGCGCAAACATTGGCTCGGTCCAGTGTGGGAGTCTCGGTGTACGGAGTCAATTTCATTGCTACTTGGGATGGGAGGGTTATTTGATGTCGATGTGTACGATGAGCATGGGACTGGCGGACAAGAAGGAGTCGGAAAACAAAGCATGCGGTCTGGGGAGTGGGGGGGCATGGCAATAGGACAAGCTGCGATTGCGGGTTATTGCCTTACCTTGGACGGGGCACCAAGTTAGAACCGGTACGAAGTAGCATCATACAAATATCATATGGAAGCCCAACCGTCTGCGGATCATGGCGATGAGTGACTGACGAGACGAGGTTGTTCCTGCAACGACTGGGCGCTGCAACGTGGCAAATGACGGCTTTTTCTCGATGACTGACGTACCGAGTCGCTGGGAATGTTTCCGACGAGCCTTGTCGGGGTGGTGTGAAGGTTTGCAACATCGCTGGATGGTGTGGACCCTGACATGCAGTGTAACCCTTACCAGGGCCCTCTGATGACGCGCATTCGGAGAGCATTACCGCATGTACGTACATGCATTGTCGGAGTCACTTCTTGTGGGCCTTGCCGCTTGGATAGGAGGATGCATAAACGCATTACTTCGGCGCGAATAATGCTACCCCTAGACCATTGACGCCGAGAGTAGAACCTAGCCGTCGGGCATTATGCGATGGCTGCTTGGATTTTGGGATAACTCGGCCATGCGGGTAAACATGGGGATGGCGGTTACCATCCACACCCGACATGCTGCTTCACACTGCACGACTTCCAACACCCCAAACACCCGGCCACGAGCGAAAACGAAGTATTGCGGCCGTCCTATCCGGCGAATAGCTAGAACTAATAGATCTAGTCGGGTCGTGGTGCCGTCGACAATGTCACGTGTGGAAGCATCGTGAACCGAGTGTGAGGCCACGTCCTCGCCAAGACGGGCCAGTGCAAGGTGTGTGACGGCACCGAGTCCGTCGTCGACGCCGAGGCTATCAGCACCACGAACCACTCGCCACATGCCATCTCCATCACGGCACTCGCACGCAGGCGCCCAGCACGACAACTACCTCGCCGTCATGTAGCGTGCCGGCGTCGACCCGCGGCACGTCAGCTACGTCGCGCTGCGCGGCACCAGCACGCAGGCCGGCGACGCCGTCGAGTCCGAGTCCGTGTCTACTTCGCGTCGTAGCGGCCCTCGCAGCTAACGGCGTGCCTACTGTGACCTATTCGCCCGAATGGTCACAAAAAGAGATGGAAGCTATCATAAGCCAATGCTCTAGTTCATAGAAGCATCGTTTATACGCTAGCATCTGATTGGTTTTTGCCACTGTAATTTAGGACCCACAAGCCTTCGAGGTGCCCATGGGATGAGTTGCAAGGTGCATTAGAGTAACAGGAATGATCCCATGCTTCTGAACCCACCCATTGGGAGCTTCAAGTGGATTTAGGAATTAGCCAGTAGAGCGGATAGTGGAAGCTACTAGCACATCCACTACGCGGGTTGGTGGAGTGGCTTTAACCTTAATCCCGCATGATTATTTATGCACTCTATGTACTTGCATTAACTATTACTATATAACCACGCATGTTAAACATTGAGGTTCCCTAAGAGGCTAGTAAGCAGCGGAGTAGGGAGCAATCTCGAGAACGGTTACTACGAAGGAAATAGTCGGAGTCATCTATAGTAGGCGCAACTTTGCACGAGTAGCATCCGGTAGACCTCCGGG
>PKSG01000685.1:158951-175179 GCA_002916505.1 Tolypocladium paradoxum
GAGAGTCAGGTTATTTAATCCGGCTGCAGGGCTTCTAGCCTGAAGGAACGGTTTTTCCTGTGCTCTAGATATTACAGAGGGCCTAGAAACCTGTATAGGTCACTAGTGTATGAATAATAAATAAATAAACATTGAGGTGCAGAGGCCACTAGTTTGAGGCAGTATTGTCTTGCGGATTCAGCCTTTTGGGCTTACCGTCGCCGGCGGAATATGTTAACTAGTCCTCCGTTAGGACGCAAATAGCAGACCTTATGACACACGTATACCTTAACGTATATAGCATTTAGTAATTATAATAGATCTCTGTATAAAGACCTTAGCGGGACTTGGGACTTAATATTTAAGTTTGCCCGTATATACGGAGCTAAGACTAGTAAATGCCTGCTCTAGCATAGCGGCATAAAGATACAATACTTCACTCCAGGCTACATGAAACATCATGCAAGACTAGCTACTATGCTTAGGTATAATATCATCTGATTCTGTCTCCATTCGCGCTGTGGTGACCTCCGTAGTCTGCCATCGACCTATCTAGTATGAACCCTCGCCCCCTGGCCCCTAAATCTACTGACCTGTTAATCATGCCACTTTCTATTCGTAGTCTCCACCTTTATCACGTTATTGGCCTGGTGGTATCTTGCTCAAATAAGAGCAATCAATCTATAGCGCGACCTCTTACCTGAAATATGTAAATTATTTAAAGAAGCCAACTGCGAGGCAAGTCCACAAGTTCTCTCAGCGAACACCACGTCGGCTACAGGACCCAAATCTCGGCTACCCTTCGACATTTCTCGGCGACCTAGTCTCTATGCCAGTGCATCACAAACATCCGGTAGCTATGATGCATAGGCGCTGGACCATTCTGGTCCTTGCATTTTGCGTGTGTTTGCTACTATGCCCCGGACCCTGCAATGCCACACCACCACCACCAGCATCAACACCACCACCAGCATCAACAACACCACCAGCACCACGCTTCACCCAACACATGGATGACCACGCCTTTGTATATTACGGTTCGTTATTTTCCGAAACGCCAGCATGTATTAGGAGCCGAGGCGGATTTGAAACTCCTCCATTTGCATCTGGTCCTAAGCGTTTTGTTACTTACGCCACTCGCACCATTGATGAGCTATTCGCCCGTTTTGGCAATTGGGGATGGTGGATTTATAGGGTAGCCACAGGGCCACACATGGTGCCCATTGGCGGTACAATTGATCCCATAGGAGGGATATATTGGTCACAAGTGCATGCGTTTGCTCCTGTCGGACTATGGGAGAGGACCCAACCCGCGAATATTAACTGGCAGAGCAATCCAGAATATAACTCCAGTTGGGAGAATTATGGCGCCAACGGTTTGCAGTCATTACTAGCCGTCTATCCGGGCCCGCCCCGCGAATTACGTCGGATGCTCATGAATGAAATAACGAGCCGACAAAACACTCTTCTGCAACCCCCTGAACTTGAAACTCTTCGAGAACTGCTTGATTGGAACCCCGACCGCGAACCCGACCGCGACTTTCCATTGATTCGCCGAAGGGAACGTAAGGAATCATCCAGCCGGGTTATGGAATTCGTACTGACGGTCGCAGCTTCAAGTCTGACGACGATTGCGGCGCGAAATGTCCTTGCTGTGCGGTATGGCCTTGGTCTCCCCAGAGAGCTTCGACTACTACTTGCATCGGGCCTTCCAACAGAGGTCCAGTGTGCGGATGCGGTTTTGATAATTTGGAACTATCTTGCATCTCAGTCAACGCACCAAGGTGGCGGCCCACGAGCACAGCAAGCCCAGGGAGAGTTTTGCGCTGCGCAAGCGGGTACGGGAACCGTCCGTCTCCATTACAACACTCGCGCTAATAGGCAGAAGGCTGCCCGAAACAAAGGCAGGACTTGGATCCGGACCAGGCGAAACAACAACTGTGTTTCATTTGCGCTACACGCCTGGGAGGTCGAGACCGGGGTACGTACGGGAATCATCGCGCCACAATACCTCATGCGTGCTAACCGTTGTAGAAACGGTCGAAACTGAAGTCCAGCAACTCTGGCGCCAACTCGTGCAACAAGTGCAAGACCGTTTCGGCTTTAACGAGCAACGAATGACCACATACATTGGCCGCGGCATACAATGGTTGCAACAAAACTATCACGATTTCTACGACTTTCTGGAGGAATATTATCCCTATATCGTCGACCTTGTGAGGTTCATGTCTGGTATGAGTATGACTATGTCATGTGCACTGCCTCCTAACCGTCCCTTGAAGCGCGATAACGATAACGGTAAGACCATCCGTACTAAGCCAATACAAGCTGCACTAAGACTGCTAGTTAGGGGAATTATTAACGCCCTTCTGTCGCAAAGTCTCTGCTGTCATGCAAAATAAGAGATCCGATTCCTGCGACCACGTCAAAGACCTGGAGTTTTACTTTGAATTGTCTGATGACATTTTATCCGGATCCTTCGACATCGTGGCTGCCGTTCTAGAAGGTCCCTCTGGTAGCGTCAAATTTCAGATCGCAGACGGCCCCTCGGGGGGGTTTAAGCAGTGGTTCCCTATCGATATCAAAGGATTTGGTGCCGATACCCTTGACCTTAGCAAGGGCATTACCAAGATTCAGATTACTACCCAGGGCCACAATAAGGGTCTGTGGAACGACGAGTTCAAGATCAAGAGTATGTCTCCCTTGGTCAAAGAACGGCTTTTAAGGATTCTAACCCCTGTTGTACCTAGGCATCTTGCTGCGCGGAAGATGCGTTGAATCGGGCTTCAAGGTCGAGGTCAACAGGTATAATGCCGTTAACCAAGTGTACGGGTATGAATCCAGTGGATGGATCTCGGACCGCGTCGAGCCGCATGTTGTTGCGTCTTTCGAGGTTGCTCGTGCCGACTGGCAGACGCAGCCGATTTGTAGCCACATTGAAGAGCTTAAGTTGGATTTCCACTTGGCTGATTCTGTCGGTGCCGGAACTTTCGATTCTCTGGCTATATCTTTCGGCACACCGCACAATTACAATCTCACACATGATCCTTCGGCTGGAGCGTCTGTGTCGCAGAATGTTAGCCTCCGTCAGACCTTCGGGTCGGACGAGGTTGACGTGCGTGATATTCAGCGCGTGGCCCTAATTGACACGCCCGGAAGCAGCTGGTTTGCAAAGGACAAGTGGGGGTTCCAAGGTATGTTCCTCGCTTGTTTTGTCTTGAAGCCGAAGTTAACCTGGAGCGTTCTTTCAGGGATTACATTGACTGCACGGTGCGCTGCCTCGACTAAGAAGATGGAGGTGAAGAAGTTTTCGTCGGTCGACGCGTCGCTGCAGCATGGAGAGGGTGATGCGCCAGAGGTGGTCTGGAGTGGAAAGTTGGGCTCTGATGACTGGCTTGAAGTAAGGGAACAGAATCAGCAAAAATCAGGAGGAACTTACAACGACTAGCTGAGGGGTTCTTGAACCCTCTGTTAATTCTTCCCAGGGGCAACGATTAACCTCGCTAATAATGATGCTCCACATCTATACGTACAATATTAAATTGCTGCTTACGCGCATAGCTGATTCCGTTCTGGGGCGGGGATGAGCAATAGTCAACAATGCCCTTTGCGTTCTGGTACAGGTTGTGCGCGGCGTTGACGTGTTGTGGCAGTAGACCTTGGGGTGCTTTTCGCGAACACGCTGCAGTGCCTCGTTCAACTGCCGTTCCAAGTCTGAGCCACCAGTCCTTGTTGTGCTTGCAAGGCTCGTGCTGGAGGTCGACGGCTCCATCGAGGCAGCACCGACTCCACGGTCGGTGTTGGCAGCCGAGAATTGTTGGACCATCGGTCGTTGCTGGAGAGGGTCTCGGCCCGGCAAGACGGAGAGGAGGCACGCCGCGTCGCCCTCCTGCCTCCGGCCGCGGCATCGAAAGAGCTGTCGTGCGAAAGACAGAACTAGCCACCGTCGGGGCCCCGACTGGTTCCCGACTCCTGGGGTAGAAGTAGGCCCCCTGCCCTCCTCGAAGCTTGAGACTCCTCAAGCTTGTCTTGCTAGTAATGCCAAGTATTTGTTCTACTCTCACCGGACTACGATAACACCGCCTTGTGTGTGCACACCAGTCTTACAGGAAACGCCTCAACACAAAGCCCAATTCGGCCTGCGTTACGAGAGGTCGACCCGAACGCTCGAGCTAGTATGCGAAAAAGACCGACGCAGACTCGATGCGATAGATGTTGATGAGAGATATTGTGTGGCTCCAATGGCAAAAGGGAGCCGACTCCACACGGGAGCCACACAATATCTCATATAGGCTGCGCATCTCAACAGATGTGATACGAGTAGCAATTACACGCTAGTACTTCTATCATAAGCCAATGCTCTAGTTAATAGAAGTACCGTCCATACGCTAGCATCTGATTGGTTTTTGCCCCTGTAGTTCGGGACCCACAAGCCTTCCGACTGTCCGTGGGATAATAAACGGGTACCCGTACGCCTATTGGCTCCCAGCGGAAACAGGTGCTGACAAACGCCCTGCTCCCACCCTGCTCCACGTCGGGCAGTTTCATCAGCATCAAGTCAGCGTCATTGGAACAGACCTGCTCCTTGTTCCCCCCGGTTGCGCATTGTTCAGCAGTCGCGCGGCGTTTATTCATCGGTCCGGGTGTGCCTGGGTCAGGGGCTGCCGCTTGGTAATGATGACCTAGGTGGGTGTATGGTTCCTGGCGCTGCGTTGGGCCTGTACATATTTAAAGGCCCGGCTTGTCGATGGGTTTAGGGTCTCTTGTTTGTTAGATCCAGCTACAGAACCATACTCATAGAACATCAGTGCTTCCTTGGCCATCTGTCCTTCCTTGGCCATCTGGCGTTGCGGCTCTCGAGTCTGAAAGGCAACTCGCAACTCGTCGACACCACCAACCTCACGCACTCACACCACACACCACCTACGACACCCGCAGTCGCCATGTCTGCCACCAAGCGCTCCGCCGACCTCCTCCTCCAGCTGGCCAAGGCGCGCCGCACCATCTACCCCCTCAACAAGGAGCTGCCCATCGCCGCCAGCCGCATCCAGGAGCTCGTCAACGAGGCCACGCTGCACACGCCCTCGTCCTTCAACTCGCAGTCCAACCGCGCCGTCGTGCTGCTCGGCGCCGAGCACGACAAGCTCTGGGACATTGCCACGGGGGCCCTGCGCGACATCGTCCCCGACGACAAGTGGAAGCCGACGGCCGACCGCTTGGCCATGTTCAAGGCCGCCGCCGGCACCATCATGTTCTTCAACGACGACGACGCCGTCCGCGACATGCAGGCCAAGTTCCCGACCTACGCCGACCGCTTCCCCGTCTGGGCCCACCAGAGCAACGGCATGCAGCAGTGGCTGCTCTGGACCGCGCTCGAGCTCGAGGGCCTCGGCGCCAACCTCCAGCACTACAACCCCCTCATCGACGCAAAGGTCGCCGAGACCTGGGGCCTGCCCGCGAGCTGGAAGCTCAACGCGCAGCTCGTCTTTGGCGGCCGTGCGGGCGAGCCGGGCGAGAAGCAGTTTAAGCCCCTCGAGGAGCGCGTCAAGGTCTTTGGCTCCTAGGCGTCGGAGAGGTCGAGCCAAGGCGTCTCTCTGGAGTTTATGGGTATGGATAGATGACTTCTTTAAGCGTTTGGCATAGATTCATAGTCACAAACCGCTTCACAATGTGCTCGGCGTATCTTTGTGCGCAACAAGTTGTGACTTCATACCTATGAGTGATACACAACACCCGGAAATTACGAGTTGGATTGAGCCGGAACCAACCAACAATTGCAACAACATCAGCTTCCTGCTGCCAGTCGTGGCCATCCATGCACACCTATCCATACACCGCATGCCTGCCACATCACGCCTCCAAGATGCGGCCCAGCGCCTGGCCCATCTTAATCTTCTGGCCCTTCTCCACGGACCACTCCCACCCAGACTTGGGCTCGCCCTCTTCGTGCTTGCCTGCCGGCGCTTCAAACACCAACACCACTGTGCTGCCCAGCTGGAACCCGCCCATCTCGTCACCCCTTCGCAGCGCATGGCCCCGCAGCACGGCGCTCGCTCCCTCGTATGTGGCCTCGGCGAACCCGAGATACGGCTCTCCGCGCTTTGCAGCTTCGTCGGCGGCATGGTCAGCGGCCGTGTCGGTGGTCAGGCTGTTGGTTCGCAGCTCGCGATCAAAGTTGACCTTGATGGACCCGACATTGGTGGCGCCGACGGGGATGAAGCTGAAGAACCCATATCGCCAGCGGCCGAGCAGCACCACGCGCTCATTCAAGGTGAAGAGACCGGGCAGCGTTCGCTGCAGGTAGGGCGAGACGCTGTACAGCTCGCCCGCAAAGTGCCGCCTTCGCTCGACGACCCAGTTCGTCGGGGAGTGGAATCGGTGATAGTCTCCAGGGGCCAGGTAAACTACCGCATAGTATAGCGACGTGGTCTTGTCCGCAGACAAAAGGTCATACCACGGTCGCTCTCCTAGCGCCAAGTCTGCGCGGACCTCGGAGATGGCACGTGGCGACGCCTCTGTCGACTCATCAGTGGCAGCCGGCTGAATGTGGCCGTCACTTGGCCCGGACAAGAGGTCTGGCAGTGTATAAGAGATGCCATTCACCTTGGCAAACTCTTCTTCCTGCTTGATCACTTCTTCGCCGCCATGGGGCTCTCTGTGGCTCGTCTGGCTGTCGGAGCTCCGACCGGAAGAACCACTTCTGATGCTCGCTGTCGGTGTGTTTTTCCCCAGCAGGGCGTCGATGCTGTACGTCATGCCCTTGACCTGTTCGATATCGCCTCCCTCGATGCGGCCAAACTGGAGTATCTTGCCGTCAGACGGGGAGAGCAGGGCGTGTGGATCGGGGTCCAGCGGCCGCACGCCTGGCTTGAGGGTACGGTAGAAGAAGGCTGCGAGGTTGGGATAAGTGTGGAGGTCTGGTTCGGAAACTTCGTCCAGGCTGGAGTCGTCAGCGATGTCGTTCAGCGACTGTGTAAATGATGACTTACTTGACTCCAAATATGAATGAGTAAAGCTTGAACCCGGGGACCCGTAGATAGTAGGGGATCGTCAGCTCGTTGAATCTTCCCCATAACCGAGAGATGGCCTTGAGCGGCAGAGTCGACATGACCTGAACTTGCCTACGGTATTAATCTGTCAGTCTCGCTCATGGCGAGGAGGCCGTCGCGACAAGTGCTTACCATGGCCCCTCTGGCCGCACCCTAGGACGTGGCTTCGGCTGACCCCCTTGGTATTGCGCATTCTCCTGCTCTCTTTGCTTCTCTTGCTCTCTGGCGGAGACCTTGTAGAACTGCACGAGGCCCAGAAAGCCAATACCCAGCCCGACAGGGATCTGATACCATTGGATCTTGCTGTTGCGCAGTGCCTCGCCGAGGCGCTGGGAGAAGCGAGGACGTTTGCCCGAGCCGGAGGAGAAGTGACGCGTCGAGGCCGGTGTCCGTCGAGGGTATCGCGGGTTCGCGACGAGAGACGTGGCATGCCGAGCCGCACACTTGGAGCATCGCCCGCGAATGCTTGCCAGCGCCTGGCCCCGGAGGAGTTGGCCGGAACCAGCTCCGAGAGTGGCCGCCAACATGTCTTGGGTCAATCAATGCAGTTGGGATGCGATTGACTGCAGATGTGGCAAAAGCTGGGGGAGACGACAAGGTCCGTCGCGAGAGGATGGTCTCCGCGACTGATGTAGGCAGGTGCGTCCTCGAATGTACCTAGCCGGCGCGGTGGAAGTATCCGCCGCCGGGGCCACTGGTAGGTATGGTTCAACCGTGCCCTACTTTAGTCCGTAGTCGACCAGCAGTTCCATCCTCACTGTTTCTTTGGTGAAGCTTTATACGACATTGGACGCTATAATGACCCTCCAAGCTTACGAATGATTCACAGCTCTGCAACAGCATGAAGCAGTAGAAAGGAGCTTCTGTTCTTCTGCCTAGGCACCTAACAACCTCAATCGCTTACAACCCTGGAAGCGAATGCAGAAGGTCATTCCAGGCCCTCTGCACTGGCGTCACACTAAGCCCAACTCGTCCCACCGCCCAGGCACAGAGACAGGCGGAGGAGGTACGTACCCTGAAAGCCAACGTGGTAGCATCCATCCATCATCTGTAATCTCTCAACTCGCAAACTCCGAGCCACGCGCTGAACCGACACGTTCCTTTTTCCTTCGTGTAGAATTTTTGTCTTGCGCAGATCCGTCGCCTGTATCTTTTCCTTCACACTGCCGTCTCTCTCTCTCTCTCTCTCTCTCCCCGCTTTCTCTCTCCATACCTCGCCCGGACGAGAGCGGCGTGACAGATCCTACAGCTTGTCTGACATGACCTGCATGGACACGTCCTACCTGCTGCTTCGTCGATAGCCCGTTGGGATCGAGACAACATCCCCCTCCCTCCGAGCCTCGCCATAACCCCCCACCGCGAGTTCCCGCTTGGTGGCATGCCAGTTGTCCGCTGAATATGGCGACCGAGCCGTCAACCTCGCAGCCCGAGGGCGCCGCAGTCACGCCGCCCGAGCAGCTCGTCGTTAACCTCCAGGTGGTCTCGCCGTCGGTGGGCGTGAATCGTCCGCTGCTGTTCCCCGACCTTCCCGCCACGACTACGATCAAGCGACTCAAGGATATGATTCGGCAGGCGCTCCCGCTGCGACCAGCAGACGAGAACCAGCGACTGATTCACCGTGGACGGGCGCTGCTGTGTGAGTCAGACAGCCTGCTGGATATATTTGGCGTCGATGCCGTGAGCCACCCCTTGAACCCACCCCATCTCCTCCCGCTGGACTGTAGTAGCTAACCCTTGTCATTCCCAACAGCTTCGTGCGCCCGACCGACAAACCATTCATCTTGTCATCAGAGATGTGTCAGACAGCCAGACCCCGACACCGTCGGCCGCAGCTCGAGGCCCGAGTCCGGTAGACGGAGGCCAGTCCACCAACGCTCCGCGAGTTTCACACTCTCCTCACCCTCCTCACCCTCATTTTGGACAGGACCCTCAGCCGCCGTTTGCCCGGAGAGCTCACTTTCAAACAACCGTCAACTCGACGCCCCAGCTTCGTCGACTGCCGTCTCCCGTGCCCGCACACCACACGCCCGAACAGGCGGCAGCTTTCCAACAACATCACCAAAATATGACCAATTGGCTGAGCCAGGTCCAACGGGACGCCCATCTTCAGCGGGAAGCCATGGTTAGGGCCTTTGTCAGCCAGAACCAGCGAGGGAGAGCGCAGATGGGAATGCGAGGTATTGGAGACATTGCTGGGAATGTCAACGGCGTCGAATCGAACAACGGGAGAGCTAGCCCTGGTGCTTCTCATTCCGTTCACTACGAGTCGGTTGGGCCAAATGGACAATCCTATCACGTGGACACTGTCATCAGAGCTGCCACGCAAGGCTCACAGGCCGGGTTGTCCCCGACGGATGTGCAAAACATCATTCGCGGAGCGGACGCAAACCAGGCAACCATGGCCATGGCCAACGCCATGCAGCGGAGCGCCTCGGGGACGTCTATTCATAATCGGCCTCTCACCCAACCTGGTGTCACAACTCCAGTACTCGGAGCAGGCGGCTCGCTGGCTGGAAGTGGTCGGGCCACACCGGACCTGGAACCGAGGTCGGCCGGTGCGGGCAACAACACTATGGCTTCTGGCAGCTTGCCTTCCCAGCCGCAGCGAGGCCTTCAAGTCTACATCTTGTCCTCCCCGGAAGGACCGCGAGCGCTTTTGCTTAATACTTCTGCTGCCGAGACATACTACTCTCCAAGACTCAGGACTCAGGCGAGCCTGTCACGGCTGAGGAGCAACGCCACCCTTTCCAGCGTGACCTTTGCCTCTCAGGCGCACAGCATTCATGGTGCTCAGCAGCATGACCAGAGACCGCAAGTTCAGCATGAACCCCCGGCCGCGGTGCACGCTCAAGCACCTGTTCAACATGTCCACCCAAACAACCCTCCGGCGGCCGGACTCCCTCCTCTGCTGATGTGGCTTTGGCCTCACATCTGGCTGATATTACGACTGGGCCTCTTCGTGTGGTTCTGCACGGCTCCGGACTCTAGCTGGTCGAGATGGTTTACCGTCATCTGCCTCGCCGTGTTCATGTTTGTCCTGAGCACTGGCCTTCTCAATGCAGTGGCTGAAAACGCTTGGCGTCCCATCGGCAGGCACCTGGAGAATCTTCTCCCGGACCTCGAGCACATGCAGGGAGGCCAAGGAGCCGTCCTGGGTCAGGGCCAGGAGGGTCAACCGGCTGGACGAGAAGGCGGTGTTGGCCCCGAGCAGCTGGCCGCGAGGCTGGTTGACGAGCACCGTGCACGCGAAGGTTGGTTGACTGGGCAGGTTAGACGGCTCGAGCGAGCCGGACTCTTGTTCCTTGCCAGTATCGCGCCTGGGGTGGCAGAAAGGCACATTGCTAATCTCGAGGCGGAGGCACGAGCTGAGGAGAACCGTCGAAGAGAGGCCGAAGCTGCGGCAGCGGCAGCGGCAGCGGCAGCGGCAAGCACGACGGGCGAGGAGGGTAACAACAACAGCGGCAACAGGAACGAGACGAATACCCGTGAGGATGATAATACTCGCCCAGAGGAGCAGCTGGGCGGGAATGAACACCAAGAAGCGCCTCGAGGAAACCTGGGCGAAGTGCCGATCAGGGAGGAGCTTATCGCGCTTTAGTCACGTGTGCACGGGACTTGTATGGGGCATGTATCGGAGAATTATTTTCTATGAGCGAAGACATGACTGCACTACCGTATGGCGGTGCGACTGGAGGAATATCAGGAGTTGAGGCACTTAGAATAGCCTGTCTGCTGGCTCCCTGCAAGCAGCTACTCGTCAAGAGGGACTCGGGTCCAGCCTCTGACGTGTCACAGCGGAACAAGAAAACATCACTTTGTCAAACTATCGTAACGTGCAATTCCAGGTTGCTTTCATAATATCAGGGATTCGCCCGTCATTACCGACCTAGCTACTGATGCGGCGCTTGTGAAAGGCATGTAGAACAGTTCAAATGCTACAATTCCTGCCTCAAGGTGGAGAAGGTGCTTTGACGGTTAGACAGAGCGCCGGATGTCAGCACGAAGTTGTCTGCAATGCTTTAGATTAGCCGCACTGCCTGATCTGAAGCATCCAACACTTCCCAGGGAACTTGAATGCCGGGGGACGTCGCCCGGAGATCGTCAATCATCCTCGATCCTAGCCCCCACCTTGTCAGTCTGTTCATTATTAATAGTATGCCAATAGCACAGCCCTGACCCCTCGTTGTTGCCGCGCGCTTCGACTGGGCCATCAAATCCGTTGCCCCAACTTTCAAGCCCCCAACCATCCCCCAGTTGCTCCTTGCAACACTTCCAGCTTCAATCAAGACAGACGGCCCTCGCTCTACGTATTTCCTCCGGGCGAGCGATTCCACCAAGACCTGATGACGAATTGTCTCTCCAGAAATTCCACTCATGCCTCGCAGTGCGACGCTCGATGGTGGGCAAGACATCCAGAATGCTCAGTTCAAGAAACTCGCCATGGACAACCTGCATGACCGACACCGCGCGATTTTTTCGCGAGCATTGTCGAATGTTCTCGCCACAGAAATCGCTGAGCTCACATGCGCTCAAATCGTTGATGGCATCCCTCTCTCCAGTGTGGAAAAGGATGGCTATGGCAGGAGCCTGTCTCGGAAGCACCCCCTCCACGAGGTGCACACTGAGCTCTGCCCAGGAGTTCTGGAAAGGACTCACCAACTCCGAAGCGAACTCAACTCCGACACTCTTCAGTTTGATTCCAGAGTCGGTATTTCACTGCCATCGCGTTGAAATGGTCGTGCTGAATAGAGTAGTTGATTCACGGGTACATGGCCGCATCGCCAGGTTCTCGCGCATTCCAAACACACCTTATCGAGCTGATAGCCAGGGCAGTGCATGACATTGCCGCCGAGATCCACAAGATTGCCCTGAACACAAGCCCACACAAAGATGACGGGTTGTCATCATGGACGCCGCCAAAGGAAGATTGGGAAGATGAGCTCTGGTGGGAGCTTCATCCAGATGGAGCGCCTCCGACGCTCTTCCAGCATCCGTGGTATTGCTACTACGATCAGTATCCACAAGGCGTCTCCGACGGTGTGGGATACTGGGCAGAAGCACGCATCCTCGGCGGTGTTGTCCTGTTCGACAGACGGGACCCTGAAGCTGATGACGGTGCCGAGGTACGCTAGCAACATCCCTTTGCCATTTAACGAGTCCTGACACAGCCAGCCCAATGCAATATACTTTCACTCTGATCGGTACCAGGTGACATACCGAATCTACCAACTTACCGACGGCCAAAGGCAGCTTCTTCTGAACTTCCTCCAGTCACAAGACATACGACCTGCATCCCCACTTCCGATTCTCTGCGGCGATGACAATCGGATAAGAGTGGACCCAGAGGAGCCGATTGGGGAGACGAAGATTTATCGAGACATTTGGGAGCGCAAGCCGCTGACTCCCAATGACCCTGATCGTCGGTTGAAAGACGTCTGCACTACTGGCCTGGACTGGCTGACCGTCGAGGAATGGAAAGAGTCACATCATCGTGCATTCGAGACAAAGTGGAAACAGGACTACCCTGACCTTTTTAGTGACACTGACTGATGGGCACATTGCTTCATTATGTGGTAGAAAAGTAGAACCTTATTGCCGTGCCAGGAGAAGTGGACGCTCGGAAATTTGCATAGCCAAATAGTTTAAACAGTTGATAAGGCGGCCGCGCATTAACCGCTTATAGCCGTACGAGGTAACACAAATCGATTGGACTTGGTGGATGAGTGCAACACTACACTACACCGTGGGATGTCCTGGTGGACCTGGTAAAGAGAACAGCGTGACTATTCTTGACTGGCCCAAAGAGGCAACTTGGCAGCTGCGTGTGACATGCAAACACGATTTACGTTGGGAAGAAAATTGTGCTACAATCCGAATATATGCAAAATAACTATGACTACGTTTAAGACGTGTGTTCTATATCGTCCATTCGACCTCGAATCCTGGGATAGTGCCTTTTGGGCTATAGAATCATGCCCACTGTGGCGGCGGCAGCAGCGGCAGCGACAATCATCTCGATGCTGCCATCTCCTCGTCGGCGTGCCGTCCCTGATTCCGCAGCCCTAGTTTCCCGAGCACCGGACGACGCAGAGGACATTGTAGACGTCAGGGGAGACACCTCAGTCGTAGAAGGTTCCGGGTTGGGATTGGGGTGCGCCTCGTCATAGCACCGGGCAAAGGCGATTGTCTGGTTCAGCCACACGCCGCCGAAGGGCAGCCCTTCCATGGCACTGCGCCAGCGGTTTGGGCACACCGACGCAATCTCTTGGGCGGTAGAGCTGCGCCGAAACCACCAGGAAGATGCCTCGCTGGCATAGCTGGAGTAGTAGGCAGTGACTTCTGGTGCCGCGGCGGTAGCAAAGCCACACCAGCTAGAGTACGCCGGGTACGGGCAGTCTAGCCTCTCCTCGAGCGGCAGCGTGCAGGCCTTGTACAGCTCCGCGCCGTATGAGTCGAGGGCAGTCTTGAGGGCAGCCGTGGGCTTGGGCACGTCAAAGTACGACGTGATATTCTCCGTGGCGCAATACCAGGGATCGTTTTTCGTTGGCGACGCAGTCGGGAAGAGGTGAGAGACTTCAATCCCCGCGACGACGGCAGCAGCCTGGAGAAGAGAAACAATTGCCTTCATTGCTGGTCGTTGACGTAAACGACGCGGCGGCGAGTTTGGTGTTTGCAAAAGCTGAATCCTCACATTGGACACAAAAGGGGAGGGACAAAACTGCGCATTTATATCCTCGGGGTGCAAGTCCGATTCTACTAGGGTACCATGAACAGGTAGGGCGTAATATCCGCACCTCCTTGAAGCAAGTGGCAGGGATGCCAACTGCGACGGGACGCGGTCTGCACTCGGCCTGCTGTGGTTCGTCAAGCAACTTGGATACACACACATATATAGGTATATTGTGTGTACATGTTGCTGCAGGGGGACCCGGCCACAAAACGAAACCATCCTCCAGGGCACAATTTACTCGTCGAACCTAGAGTCTGCTCCATCGGGGTACTGCTCCTCCAAGGCGTTGTGAACAGCCCTCAGGCAGTCCTCCTTGCGGTACTGCTCCATGTCCGGCCACCCGTGCTGGCGATAAATGTCCTGGACCATGGCCAACATGGCCTGCTCGGAGGAAAAATTGGGTGCATCGGTGTCGTATAGCTGCCAGGGACTCACGGGCACGAAGTGCAGCCGCCGGTACTGGTCCTTGAGAAGCTCGAAGAAGTTGGGGATGGCCCAGGCAGGGGCGTTTCCGCGCCACGCATCGGCCTCGTCCTCGGGAGCATAGTCGTACGCATCGTCTGAGATGGGCTCTCGCGACGGGTCGAACCTAATCTTGTCCCCGGCATCGACCCAGTGCACAATTCCTAGCTCCGTGTCTAGAAGAAAGATGAAGTCGTCTTCCGGGCCATACGTCAGGCTAATGACGTGAGGAGGCACATGTTGGTAAAACGAAGCATTCTCTGAAACCACCCTGGCTTCCTCGGCAAGCTCTGCATCGTTTGGCAGCCGTTTGCCAATCGACTGCCAGTCAGCAAAGACGCACTTGGGGACCGCCTCGGGATGCTTGTGCTCGTCGGCAGACGAAATGTAGGGCAGATGGCGAAGCAGCGAAATGACCTTGTCCGTCTTGCCCAAGGCGCGCATATTTTCAGCGGTAATAAACGGCCAACCGTCTTTGGGCGGCTCCAAGACAAACGACTCCATGAGGTACATTTTGCTAAGAAAGGCATAGTAGCCCCGCACAGCGGCGACAGCGGCCTCTTGGGAGTAGGTAATGTCGCGTAGCTCGGGCATCTTTGCGGCGGTTGGATTGATAAATGCGAGGACGTGGACCGGGGGGGGTTGTTGTTGTGCAGTCGGATCAAGGCCTGGCGAGCTGCAAAATGCGTGTGAGAAGAGAGAAGAGGGCAAAGGAAGGCAAGAAAGAAGAGGGCAAGAGGTCCACAGAAGTCATATATGCCGACATGGCCTGATCCGTCATTTGCAGGGCACTGAGGGCAGCAGTTGTAGTGGATTCTCCCGGGCTACAAGCTTTGGGTCAGGGTCCTGACTTGTTTTATGCTTATTGCCAAGCCTATAAGGCTACCTACCCATGCACGCACACCCACCGAGTTCACGGCCCGAGCCGCGAAAGCTTGGCCGTGGCAAGTCGACAACGTACGGGTAGCTGCCAGCATGTACTGCCATCCTACCCTACCTTACCGAACGTTGCTGACGCCTGGCTGCCGCATGGAGTATCAACGGTCCACGGACAAGGCATTAAACCAATCAGGCGGATAGAATTCATCGTCTTGACATCTTCCCGCCCCTCTTGATTCCCCACACAAGGATATCCTCCCTCATCAGGTGTCGCCGAGACCGTCGATTTGGTTGATTTGGAAGTAATGTTACACCTATGTTACGAAGCCTCCATCAACTGGGCCGTTCTCGCGAGCCGCATTGCGCAACGATGCTTGTATTTCGCGTGCAACCAACACCGTTATACGTACTTCATTGACCCTGTTGATGTACGGAGTATAGAGACGTACCACGACCTCTATTCCGCCAGGTGGCAGCACGTAGGCAAGTATCACGTCTTTAAAAACCCCAAGTTCAGACAGACGTCCGTTAACCAATGCAAGGGGTTTTGCAAAGCACAGACTAACGAGGCCTGCATTTAATATTAAATTCAAACAGCCCGACTGCATTAATATTAAATTTAAATATCCCTCTATATTATCCTTAGTCGCACTATCGTATAATAAATGTAATAGCCCTTAAAAGCGCGTTACGACATCACTAGGATGCGTAATCCACGAATTAGGCAGATTTTATATATAAATTTAGTGGGTGCTACTTGTCTCAAGGTCATGTGGCTGTCTTAGGCTTTTGTGGCTAACTTAGCGGTTAGCCGCTAAGTTAGTCTCCGCTAAGACTGTACTAACAGGTAGCTAAGAATCTAGAAAGCAATGCCTACGTGCCTGCGATGCCTACGTGCCTACGATACCTACGATACGAGCTTGCGAGTCTACGATGCCTGCGATATATCCCTACGATGCCTATATGCCTGCGTGCCTACGAGCTTACGAGCCTACGTGCCTAAAATACCCAATACTAACGTAGGCCCTTATCATAGGCATAAGTAAAGCCGAAAGTATATGCTTGCGGTGCCCTATGAGCCTACGGTGCCCTACGAGCCTGCGAGCCCGTGATAACTGCGATGACTGCG